>QLTV01002677.1:1929386-1939799 GCA_003457575.1 Thermophis baileyi
GCGTAAAGCAACACCTCGTAGGTATAAAGCAGCTCCTCGTGTAAAGCAACCAGTGTGAATGGCGGGGAGTAAATGGCGGGGACCGGCTGCGCATGCGTTAAAAAAGGTGGGGGGAGGCGGCCTTATTTTCGGGGCGGGGCTTATTTCAACGCATGTCCCGAAAAGCCCTGTTGGCCTTATTATCGGGACATGTCTTATTTTCGGGGAAACACGGTACTGGTTCTGAGGGCATGGCTTGGTGGGCGTGGTGTGGCTTGGTGGGCGTGGCTTGGTGGGCGTGGCTTGGTGGGCGTGGCTTGGTGGGTGTGGCAGGGGAAGGATACTGCAAAATCTCCATTCCCACCCCACTCCAAGGGAAGGATACTGCAAAATCCCCATTCCCACCCCACTCTGGGGCCAGCCAGAGGTGGTATTTGCCGGTTCTCTGAACTACTCAAAATTTCCGCTACCGGTTCTCCAGAACCTGTCAGAACCTGCTAGATTTCACCCCTGAAAGAAGCATATATAGTGCCCCCTCCTCTCATCCTTTCTCTGGCATCACAACATCCCTGTGAGGTAGATTGTGTTGAGAGAATGGCTGATAACAGCTTCTATGGCTAATAGCAATAGCACTTAGACTTATATACCACTTCACAGTGCTTCACAGCCCTCTCTAAGCAGTTTACAGAGTTAGCATATTGCCCCAGGGGTGGGTTCCTCCCGGTTTGGACCGGATCACCTGAACTGGTAGCGACCCGCTGGTGACGTCACTGAAGTGGATCGGCCGGTCCCGGTCCGTGGGCGCCGCCATCTTTTTTTGTGAATTTTTTGCAAGTTGTTTACTGTTTGGAAGGTTTTTCCTCTTCTGCTGCTTGAAAAAGGGCCCTCCCGCCCGCCCCCGGGTTTATACTGACCTTTATTCCTTTGCCCGAAGCACAGCTGATCAGCTCCTCAGCTGTGTTTCGGGCTGATTGCAGCTACTGAGCATGTGCGGAAGCAAAATTGTGCGAGGGAACGCATGCACGCGCGCGAGCAGAGTTTGCGCGCGTGCGCAAAATGTTGCGATGCGAACCGGTGGGGAAGGTAAGTGGAACCCACCCCTGTATTGCCCCCAACCATCCTGGTTCTCATTTTATTGACCTTGGAAGACGGAGTCAACCTTGAGCCTGGTGAGATTCGAACTGCCAAATTGCAGGCAGCCGGCAGTCAGCAGAAGTAGCCTGTAGTACTGCACTCTAACCACTGCGCCACCACGGCTCTAATGTTCGGACTAGAACCTGGGACTCAGCAGTGGTGGAGCAACAACTTAACCACTATATCACACTGCTTTCGATGTGCAGTATAGTTTAGCTTACACTTTCTGGGGAATTCTGGAAGTTGAAGTTCACACATTTGAAAATTGCCAGGTTTGAAAAACAGTGGTTAAGCTGTGTGCATCCTTATCGTGTTGGGAAATTGTGTTGCATCTGCCCTAGATACAATTTGTGCAATTCAAGAGTCCTGAGAAGACTGAGAAAACAGGCTATACAGTCAGGGAGCTGGAAGGGAAAAAGAAAAATGGAAAAAGGCAGTGCATATTGATACTGTGGTTATAACACTATCATAGGCTATTAGTATGATTTTATGTGCCTGGGTGGGAGGTAGGACTGGTTTTTTGTCTTGTCCTGATATGCGAACCACTCATTATAGCTTAGTATTATGTGTTAACCAAGTTATCAAGGCTTGTTCAAAACAATTTAAATATATACCTTTAATCTTATGTGTGAATGCAGCCAATGAATGGACAAGCCATATAATCGTTACAATTTGAGCTTGGCTGGAGACAGGCTTCCTCCGTCACCTCCTTCTTTTCTGAACCTGTGTTCAGTGAGTGTTTTTCCAAACTATATATTGCTTGACAACTGGTACAGCTACCTTTTTTCAGTTAATTTAAAGTTTTACTATTTTTCCCAGGTAGTTCAAAATGATTCTGAACCTGAGAAACAAAAGTTATAAGGTATATACTTGAAAACAAGAACAAATATATCAAAAAGCTCCTCAGCACCCTACAGAAATAGCCTAGGGGAGATTTTGAGGCTCCCGTTAGCTTTTCCATAGATCTGGTTTTAATGAGAATGCAAAATCACAATGAAAAGGTTATATGCTGGACTATTCTATTTGGGGTTTAAAATTCCAGACCTTTAACTCTTTGCTGCCATCTAGTAGTTGCCTGGATTGCTGCAAGTTTATTTGTAGTCCCAGTTTATTGGTTGGGATACTGTTAGATTTGGGCACGAAAGAAGGAACGAGACACAGGAACAGTTCAGCACCTTTATTCTCCAGGCCATAGCAATACGAGAACTGCCGGCAGGCTGCAGGGATGCCGCCTTTAAGGGCATCCCTGTAGCCTAGCCGGCCACTGACAGCAGTTTATTTCTCCCGCCGCTAGATTAGCCAATCAGCGGCGGATATGCAAATCTGTGCTCCATATGTCCGTACGTAACACCCCTCCCCTCTTAGTTTGTGGATAGTCCAATCGGTGATCGACGTAGGTCATGTAATCTGGCAAATGAGCGGGCCACCGTAAGGTCCTACTGGGCCTGTGCGATTCAGTTCCTCATGAGTTTTCGTCTGGAGCGGACATGCCTGTAGCTGCTCTCGACCCCGCCTGTGGAAATATCTGGAACCTGCCGCTGGGTGTGGCGGCCGATGGCCTGGCGTCTTCGTCCTCCGGTCCCAGCTGACTTCGCTGGACTCTGGCAGTTCCAGGTAGGGGTTTGCGCTCCTCCTCCGGGGTTGAGAATAGGTTCTCTTGGTCTCTTGTAGGCAGGGCCTGGATCTCGGTGGGGCCTTCTTGGTTGCTTGTGCTGTATGGTCTTCGGGGCAGAGACTCTTGTCGCTCTGGCCTTTTCGCTGCACTTTCTTGCGGTTGGGCAGCCTCCAGTTGGCGAAGCCAGGAGTCTCCCAGTTTACTTCTGAGTTGGTCAATGTGTCTCCGCCACACACGGCTGTCATCAAGTTTAACTTGATATGACTTCAGCCCGGTGACAGCTATGACTGTAGCCTTCACCCACTTGGAATCTCCTGCATAGTTTTGCGCGAACACTAGCTCGTTTATTTCCAGTGTTCGGGTCACTCTGTTTGAATCTAGGGGTGTCTCCTGGTGGTAGTTGGGGTTCAGTCTGTCCAATTGGGACCTTAGCTTCCTTCCCATCAGCATCTCAGCAGGGCTCCAATTGGTGGCCACACATGGTGTGATGTGTTGGGCGAGTAGGAACTGGTTGATCTGTTCTTGCCAGTTCCCTGGGCCCATTCTGGTTAGAGTATCTTTTGTCATTCTCACCATTCTTTCCACCTGGCCATTGCTAGCTGGACTGAATGGCGAGACGAGCACATGCCTTATTCCCAGGTCGGCCAGGAATGACTCCATGTTCTTTGCTGTCAACTGGGGTCCATTGTCCGACATGAGGACGTCTGGCAGGCCATGGGTCGCAAAAATCCTCCTCAAGGCTCGTATAGTGGCTTCCGTAGTTGAGGTGTGCATGGTCATGACCTCCAGCCATTTAGAGTAGGCATCCACCACTATTAAAAACGTCTGCCCCGCCATAGGTCCCGCAAAGTCTATGTGGATTCTTGACCAAGGGGCTTTGGGTATTTCCCACTCTAATGGTTTGGTCCGTGGCGGAGCCGACCAGGTTTCTTGGCATGGCAGGCAGGTTGCCATCCACTCGGTGATGTCCTGATCCAATTTAGGCCACCACAGGTAACTCTTTGCCAGTGCTTTCATGCGCACTATTCTGGGGTGCCCTATGTGCAGAGTCTCCATCACCCTTTTCCGTAGGCTCTGTGGTACAACAACTCGCTCCCCCCACAGCAAGCACCCCTTCAGCACTGACAGTTCGATCTTTTATTCTTAAATGGTTTAATTTCTTCCCCTTCTTCTTCCTGTGGCCATCCCCTTAACACCCAGTTCATGACTTTGGATAGCAGCTTGTCTTTCACCGTGTGTTCTGCGATGTCTCGAGATGTGACCGGACTGGTCCTTTCGATGTCGACCAATAATATTTCGACCACAGGTGCGGGGTCTTCCACAAAGTCAGGTGTGGGGCAGCGGCTGAGTGCGTCGGCGTTCCCAATGCTCTTCCCTGGTCGGTGGGTTAACTTGTAACTGTAACCGGACAGGAAGATAGGCCAACGTGTCATCCTGGGGGACATGTATTGTGGTGTTTGTTGGTTGCCTGCGAGAATACCCAGTAATGGTTTGTGGTCTGTTATGAGTTCAATTTTTTGACCGTATAGGTATTCATGGAAACGCTTGATGCTGGCCACTGCTGCAAGCGCTTCTTTGTCCAGTTGGCTGTAATTCCGCTCAGCTGGTGATAATGTTTTTGAGTAATAGGCTATAGGGGCCTCTGATCCGTTGGGAAGTTGATGGCTGAGGACAGCCCCCACTCCAAAAGGGGACGCGTCGCATGTTAACAATAGGGGGAGGTTCTCACTGTATTGCATGAGGATGCTGTTTGAAGAAAGTAATTCCTTTACGGCTGCAAAAGCGTTGGCTTCCCTCGGTCCCCATGTCCACATGGCTGTCTTCCTCAGGAGCCTGTGGAGTGGCTCAGCAATGGTCGCCTTCTGTTTTAAAAAAAATGGCATAAAAGTTCAGTAAGCCCAGGAACACTTGCAACTCCGGTTTTATTCCTGGGGGTCAGGCTTCTTTAATGGCTTTTATTTTTGCATCTGTGGGACGAATGCCAGACCTGTCGATTAGGAATCCCAGGAATTCTACTTTATGGACCCCTATTTTACATTTGTCCTGCTTCGCCTTGAGGCCCCTTTGTTGGAAACATCCCAGAACCTCGCGCAGCCTGCTCACGAGTTGTTCCTTCGAGTCCCCTGAGATGAGGACATCGTCGAAATAAGGAACCACTCTGGGGATGCTGTGGAGTAAGTGTTCCATCATGCTTTGGCACAGTCCTGGGGCCACGCTTACTCCAAATTGTAGGCAATTGCACTTAAACGCCCCCCTGTGCGTGACAATAGTCTGGGCCTCTGCGGTGGCTGCGTCCACTGGTAGTTGTTGGTACGCTTGAGCCAGGTCCAGTTTGGCAAATATTTGTCCATTTCCTAGGGAGTGCAGCAGATGTTGCACAACTGGCACTGGGTAAGCATTTTGTTGTAGTGCCTTATTAATAGTGCACTTATAGTCAGCGCAGACACATATAGAGCCGTCTGGCTTCATTGGTGTGACAATGGGGGTCTCCCACGTGGCATGGTCAACTGGCTCTAGGATCCCTTGGGCAATTAGCTTATCCAATTGTTCATCCACTTTTGGCCGGAGTGCAAATGGAACTCTTCGGGGTTTTAATCTAATAGGGGTGACGCTGGGGTCTAGGTTAAACGAAATGGGTTTGCCCTTATTTTTACCTAGACCTCCGTCGAAAATGTCTTGGAAGTCTGCCAGAAGATTGTCCAGTTCACCCCCTTTAATTTGGTGCAAGGCAGTGATGCCGATGCCTAGAGGCTTGAGCCATTCCACTCCGAGCAGGGTTGGTCTGTTCCCCTCAACGATGGTTAGGGGTAGCTTGCCTCTGAATTCCTTGAATCTCAGGGGTACCTCTGCTCGTCCCAACACTTGTATGGGGTTTCCCTGGAAGTCGTTGAGTCGAATGTGCTGCGGCTTCAGCTGGTGTCGTGTGATGGCCGGCGGGACTTGCTTCAAGGTTTCCCATGACATTATAGTGAATACGGAGCCGGTGTCTAGCTCCATTCTGCATGGGGTTCCCTCAATGGACACAGTGATGTGGAACTTCTCTCCTTGGCCGGCGTCTAAGTGACCCACAGTAGTGTTGTAGATCCCCCGGTTGTCCTGGTATTGATAATCCTCCCGTTGTCTGCTTCTTTGGCCCCCTGATCTATTCTGCCCTTGTCTTCCCGGCCCGGTAGGCAGTTTGGGTTGGTAAGGGGCAGGCTGGTAGGGGGTGGGTTGGGTGGCTCTGCAAGCCTCCGCGATGTGCCCTCTTTTCTGGCAGTGGTGGCAAATGGCGTCTTTGAATTTGCAAACCGCCCTGGCATCGCCCCCTAGGCAGCCCGAGCATCGGGGCTGCCTGTTCTCATAGTCCCTGCGGCTTACCCTTTTCTCTGGGTGGACACAGTGCACCAATTTGTCCTCCTCTGACTCGTCGTCATATTCGGGGACCTCGGTCATCCAGTCAGGCTCCCGGTGCATGCGATGGACTCCGCTGGTTTTCCAAATGTCGGCTGCTGAGTTGTCTGAAGATTCAGCGGCTCTGGCTTCTTCCACGATGTCCTTGAACATCACCCCTTGCCGGATTAATAACTTCTTTTGGAGATTGAGATCGGCCATCCCCAAGATGATCTGATCCTTCATCATCTCTTTGGGATTAATAAATTCACACTTGGTTGCGATCTCCCAAAGTTTGGCTACAAAGTCGTTTATTGTTTCGCCTTCTCTTTGGCGTCAATGGTAAAACTCGTTGTGGCTTACCATCGGGGTTGCTGTTGGCGCGTAATGCTCCTTCAATGTTGTCTGGAGGATTGCCCACGAAATGGACTCAATATCGGTGGGTGCCAGCAGGGTCTGTGCCATTTTGTAAAGTTTTGGCCCACAGTACATTAGAAAGAGAGCCCTCTTTCTATTGTCGGGTAGATCCTGGAAGTTGTTGGCTTCCAGGAACATGCGGAATTGGCTCATGTAGGTGTGCCATTCTTCCGTCTTTGGGTCGAAGATTGCTGGAGCGGGGGAGGTGTGGGTAGCCATCCTCAAGTTTGGCCAGAGCAGGACGATGCTTGCTTCAAAAGATGGCCACGGATGTCACGAGGTGCCTTTGTTCTGTTGTCCTTCTTCAAATCCCACCTTCGTCGCCAGTGTTAGATTTGGGCGCGAAAGAAGGAACGAGACACAGGAACACTTCAGCACCTTTATTCTCCAGGCTGTAGCAATACGAGAACTGCCAGCAGGCTGCAGGGATGCCGCTTTTAAGGGCATCCCTGTAGCCTAGCCGGCCACTGACAGCAGTTTATTTCTCCCACTGCTAGATTAGCCAATCAGCAGCGGATATGCAAATCTGTGCTCCGTACGACCGTACGTAACAGGTACATTATGTAAACATAGAAATTGTGTTTTGTTAACTTAAGCTTAAAGAAGTGTACAAGTTGGGCTGAGAGTGTGCCTTCTTATATTCACCTAGGATTCAGGTGAATCTTTTCCCCCCAGATATCTGCTCCTTTCCTTTTCCAAGTGTTTATCCCACAAGGTTAATTGCAAAAAACAAACAAACAAAAAAGAGTGAGTGGATGGGTGGAAAAAATAAATCAGTTATTATAGAATTTCCTCCTGGATTAACTTCTGAGGGTTTTTAAATTATTATTATTTGTCATTCATTTGGCTTATATTACCTTGTCTCTTTCATTTCTCCAGGGCCTTAACTTCCTCCTGTGTCTTGTGCGCTTTCATACGTGCAAGCCAAAATGTTGTCTGCCCCAATTCATCTTTCTAGTGCGTGTGCTGCACGTCACCTTTTTCCAGTTCATTTAGTTCCTCAGGAGTGCTGGAGCAATAGGGAGAAGTTTACTCGGCCACTTGCAGCCTTGCCTTTTCTCCTGTCAGACATCTCCCTGGTGACCTGGAATGGAAGGCAGACACACACCAAGAATGCAAGAACGCCTGATTTACTGAAGAAAAACTAAGAAGCCATCACGAAAGAATTCCACTCACTTCATTCTAGTAAATATAAGTTCTCCTTATCCTTAAAACAGTGATCAATTTTTGTACCTTTTCCCCACCTGTAGAGTAGAAAGGGTTAGAAGGGACTCCCACACTACTGTGGAGGATAAAGAGCCATTGGTTCATCTGCTAACCAACCTAACAGGAGCCATCTAGTGAAACTTAAGATAGAAAGGAGGCCAGGATTTAAACTGGGAGTTGACAGACAGACAGAAAGTAATCATGCAGGGCTAGAAAATAAATAACAACTATGCTGACTTCCCCCCAAATGGTTCTCTTCCATTGTGTACAACAAATGAAAGAACGTATATGTGGCAGAATGTGAATGGTAGAATGATGGGAGGCGTGGCCCATCCCCGTCCTCCAGCTCCGCTGCACAGGCAGGACGAGCCTCCCGCGACAGCCAACCTGACCCTGGGCGAACCGGTTGTTAAACCCCCCCCCCCAAAGTGGTTCCTTGGCGCTGCACTGCAATGGAGAAACGGGCAACGGAGCGGCCAGCACGAGGGAAGGAGGAGGAGCAGGGAGAAGAAAGAAGGAAAGCGGCTTTCTCCTTCCCTCGTGCCGGCCGCTCCGTTGCCCGTTTCTCCATTGCAGCACAGTGCAGCGCCCAGGATCCACTTGGGAGATAATTTAACAACCGGTTCACCTGAACCGGTGCGAACCGGCTGAACCCCACCACTGGAATTCAGGGAGCTATAATCCAATGGATCTGAAGGTCTTAGTTGGGAACTTGGGTTATTGAAATGAATGCATGAAATTACAGCTCAGTGCAAAAATGCCTTGTTTGCTGGCAGATGTCCCTGCTTCCACTGCTTGCTGCTTTCCAGTTAAGACAAGAACTCCAATGACATGTCACACTTATCTAAAAGGGAACATATTTGAAAGCCAAGGATCTGTTGGGGGAGGAGGGGAAATCTCAACTCATTGCAGCTGTAAGCAAAGGAGCATATTACCCAACATTGCCCAAGGAATGCTTCTGTTCCTTATCAGGAAAGAGGGAATGTTATGCAACCATATGCTTTCAGAATATTTTAATATTTGAGAAGAATAACATTTGATCTGAGTTTCCAAAATATTTCCTTGGGACAAGTCAGGACAAAACAGATGTTGTGTCTTAAGGTGGAGCGTTCACGCACGTACAAAAGTCCACACATGATGCTACAATCTTCTCCATCCTCCAAATGTACTAGATTTTATCTCCCATATAGCCCTAGCCAGCTAAGTGGAGATCATGGAAGCCGAAATCTAAGACATTTGAAAAGGTGAGGAAGGTTAAGTAGCAATGTTTGTGCAAGGCTTTCACAAAACCAAATCTCCCCTTTTAGAATGGAGAAATGATTAAAATTCTGATTCCCACCCCGGTTTTGTAGAATGCTGGCAACTATCAATGATAACATTATTGTTGTGTTATAAAGCATTTTATATTGGATAATTTCCTATCTCTTTCAATCCTCTTTCCCTCCATTTTGCCTATGAGATTCCCAGGAGGTCAGTGTGGAAAACTGAAGTAGTGAAGTAGATGGCTTTTCAGTCTGCTTTAGTCAAGTTTACTTTTAATTCTCTATCCATAGGATATCATGATTTACTCCATATAGGAGTCAAAATACTGTGAAGCCCTGTAGTAAAGAGGACCCAGAGACTAGAACTGTATAATGCCATCTGTAGATTTTGCTGTGTCTTCTTTCTTCCTGGCCATTGAGCATTATTTTATGAGTGAATTAGGCTACTTATGAACCTTTTCCCTCAAAAGTGAGTGTATGAAACTCTACTTCCTGTTCTGGTTCCAAGCTAGGGGATGACAATCTTCTCTTTCAGAGATTGTTGACCTACAGCTCTCCTTCCCTTCCTCCTAGGACAAGAAGACTTCGATTCCTCCCCTTCAGCATCCTTTGGGTAACATAAATCATACAGTCACGCCCCAGCTGTTTTCTGCCTCACAACAGCCAACAACAACCCGCATACAGTATGTGTGTTCAGGTTCACAGAGCACACTAAGCCTTCTTTGCTTTAACCAGGACCAACTGGATAGTTTCCTGCATCACGGTAAGCCATAAATCAGTCTTTCCAAATTGGGTGCTCAAACGGATGGATTTCAATTCCTCAAAATCCTCCACTAGCATAGCCATTGCGGAAAGGCAGGAATTGACATTCATATATCTGAAGAGTGCTCAGAATGGAGAAGGCTGTCAAAAACCATGGGTATAGAATAATATGCTGTTGTGTGAAAGGCATCAAAATGATCCATGATTGGAGCTATCAATCTCCTCAGGGAGGAGGGATCTATTTGATGGAACCACCCCATGCATCTAATACCGGTAGATCCCCATGCAAGATCTAAAATGGACACCTAACATCAAAAACATCATCAAAAAAGCACAACAAAGAATGTTCTTTCTGCGCCAACTCAGAAAGCTCAAACTGCCCAAGGAGCTGCTGATTCAGTTCTACAGAGGAATTATAGAGTCTGTCATCTGCACCTCTATAACTGTCTGGTTTGGTTCTGCAACCCAACAAGACAGACACAGACTTCAGAGGATAATCAGAACTGCAGAAAAAACAATTGCTACCAACCTGCCTTCCATTGAGGACCTGTATACTGCACGAGTCAAAAAGAGGGCTGTGAAAATATTTACAGACCCCTCACATCCTGGACACAAACTGTTTAAACTCCTAACCTCAAAACAACGCTATAGAGCACTGCATAACAG
>QLTV01002677.1:1939945-1963545 GCA_003457575.1 Thermophis baileyi
CTATCATTAAGTGTTGTACCTTATGATTCTTGACGAACGTATCTTTTCTTTTATGTACACTGAGAGCATATGCACCAAGACAAATTCCTTGTGTGTCCAATCACACTTGGCCAATAAAAAATTCTATTCTATTCTATTCTATTCTATTCTATTCTATTCTATTCTATTCTATTCTATTCTATTCTATTCTATTCTATTCTATTCTATTCTAGATCTGCTTGGATTCAAGAAGGTACTTGAGGAGATGTTGGTGCACAGTTTTGCCAAAGCTTTCAGACTTACACAATTGATGTCAGTCTTATGAGGTAGATCAGACAGGAAATACAACCAGATGAGCTAATCTTACTTTATTGTAAAGCTACATTAACAGAATTTTGCAACTCTGAAAGTGCATGTCTCACCCCCACCCCACCCCCATCTCCTTTACAGTCCAAGAAACTAAGGAGAGTCTCTTCTGAACCTCTTCCTCTACCCATTTCCTACTGTGGGCTGAACTGCCTTTTATTTTACAGTTCCTCTGGTTGCATCTCTTTACCGTGTCTCCCAAAGTTATTTCTGCATACAACATCTCAATACTTAAGGGAACAGGAGAAGTTATCACATGCTATTTTGACACCTGGAGGCTGTGAGAGCCTGGATATGGAAGAACAGACACAGTCCTTCCTTGATAGAGTGGCTATGGATCTGGAATCCATTTGAAGTCCATGACATTCCATCTTTGGTTCTGTGCAGGATTAAATCCCGCCATGTTGAACTGGTTTATATTGTGATGTCTCCTGGGACCCTTGAGGTAAGAAGGGCCTTTTTCACCTGTGTGATGTCACAACTATGAGCACTGAACTGAGCTTCCAAATACAATGCAAGATGCTGACTGTAGTTTTTTAAGCCCTTTAGTACTGCCTACTCCTAACAGTATCTGTCATCTAAAAAGATCTGGAAGGCAGGGTTCCCTTGGAGCCTTATTCCAAAGGCATGATACTATCAGGGACCAAGAAGACAGGCCTTCCCAGTTGCTGCTATCCTTTCTTTTTGAACAGCCTTCCTGCCAAGATCAGATCAGTACCCATCCCAGAGGTGGGATTCAGCAGGTTCTGACCAGTTCTGGAGAAACGGTAGCGGAAATTTTGAGTAGTTCGGAGAACCGGTAAATACCACCTCTGACTGGCCCCGCCCCCATCTATTCTCTGCCTCCCGAGTCCCAGCTGATCGGGAGGAAATGGGGATTTTGCAGTAACCTTCCCCGCCACGCCCACCAAGCCACGCCCACAGAACCGGTAGTAAAAAAAAATTGAATCCCACCACTGACCCATCCACATAAGGTTTAGGAATTCCATCCAGACCTGGGTGTTTCAAAATGTCTTTGGAATTTATATGATTGGTTTTTCACCACAGTAAGACGGGGATTTTTAATATGACATGAAGTGAGAAATTATTACTGTTCCCATATTTACAGTTTCAAGCCTTTTGCTATAAATTAGGAACACAAGCCATTTAAGAGTCAGCCAAGATGGAAGTAGCTCATTAAGTCTCCCTGCCTAAAGAAATTAATAAATGCAGGAATGGATGTGTAGATTTGTGTACCGGAAGAGAATGGTTGTGTAAGTGTCCTGAGCACCTTTACCTGTGCTGTCAATCCACATCACCTGAAAACCTTTGGGACAAGAAAGGATTGGCAAAAGAGTGAATCAAGCATTTGATGGGGCATAGGATCTCCTTTGTAAAGACCCTTGATACTTTTTTTAAAAAAATTGTCCAGGCAGGTATTTCTCTCACAATAATAGACCCTGTTTAGTTTTCCTGCCAGAGGGCAGAACCAGAAATTACAAGAAAGACACAGCTGCTGATCTGTGTCCTTTTCCCCCTTGGGAGGAGGGATATTTTGAATGGAAAATCTCAGGCGGGGGCAAAAGACAGAATTGTTTTTCTGCATCTGCAATTTCTCCACTCTTCCTTGCTGCCGCTACAGCTGATGGAGGGGGGGGGGAGTTAAATTTAATTTTGTTTTTGAAAAGGTTAAGGAATTGTTGCATGCATGTTTGTAACATGCAATTTGTCTTGGAATCTCATAATTCAATTATATTTTATTGGTCTTTCAGTTTTTTACGTTAGAGTTTTGGGCTGGGAAGGGATAATAACTACGCAAACTCCTAAAGCTTTCCTTCTGAACAGCTGGAGGTACTGGCCGCATATTTTCAGATATATTTATGTCTCTGTAAGAACTCTGAAAACAGCCACTTTAGGGCTGGGGGAAGCAAGAGTTTACAGTTTTTATAGTGTCTTTCTATTGGAATGTACACACACACACACACACACACACACACACATATGCACACACACACTTCTATTCAGTTATCAAATGAATTTCCAACCATGAAAAATGAGAGAAAATAGGATCTGTTTGAGGTGGATACATTGGAAGGACCCAAAATATTGGGTTTTTTTCAGTGATTAAAAATCAGAGTGAAACTGCAGTCTACCTGTGTACCTGAACGATGACATTTGATGAAGCTGAAAGGATATCTTATCTTTTGAATTTCAGAAAGTTTCATTATTCTAAAAAACAGCTTCTGACCTGGTTATTCTACACATTGGCTGGGTTTGCACAAATACACTAGGTTACACTAAAACAAGGTTGGAAAACTTGTGGTTCATCACTTTGTGGGAATCAAGCCATCATGTTATGGCACTATGATTTGTTTTAGGGCTGCAAAAAAATAGAGGCCACCCCATACAGCATATTGCTGTCAGAGATATCCACAGAGAGAGAGTTAAAAAAAAAAAAGGCGATGGCTGTTGTGACAGTATGATCAATGTTTCCCCTTTTTCCATGCATTATGTGCTTTAATCATGGAATCATGGGTACCAGCGTGATATTTCTGACCCTACTTGTGGACATTCTTGAAGCTAGTGATAGTGTGAATTGCAGCCCAGATCTGTTGGACCATACTTTATAATATGAACAAAGTTTTTTTAAAGTTTTGTATGCTTCTTGAACTCAGTCATTAAATATGCAGCTATTTAAACCACTGCTATGTATCACCATTTCTTACTGAGAATTAAAAAATAAAAATATTTTTTTTAATTTATTTTGTCAAACATGTATTAGATAGTACATATGAATATAAACATGAATTGAATACATGAAATGTATATGAATAAAAATAAAGGTACATTAGGACAGGACGGTAGGCACGCTGGTGCGCTTATGCATGCCCCTTACAGACCTCTTAGGAATGGGGTGAGGTCAACAGTAGACAGTATAAGGTTAAAATTTTGGGGGTTTGGTGAGTACATAGATACTGTAGTTCTTCTAAATATGAGAAATCTTGCTTCTGAACAAATATTCCCACAGTCGACCTCTCATGGACTTAGGCATGTGAAATGATGAGGGCAATTTAATCTGGATGTTATCTATCAGTAAGATTTTAACTGTCCCTTTTCTTTCACTTAAATTTGATATAGAACTCTTGTTCTGTGGGCAGCAGATACAATGCAAGAGCACCAGGGAATACATGCAGAGTGTTCAGTATTGCTGAGATACTTTAACAATCTTCTAATTGCTTATTTGTACCCTATTAAGTGTTGTACCTCATGATTCTTGACAAATGTATCTTGTCCTTTTATATACACTGAGAGCATATGCATCAAAGACAAATTCCTTGTGTGTCCAATCACACTTGGCCAATAAAGAATTCTATTCTATTCTATCTGGAAAGGAAAAGAAGAACGAGGCAAACTTGAGTGCCATCGGTAAGGGTTTTTTTTGGTTTTTGTTTAAAGTGGATGAAATTAACTCAGTACTTTTGATGTCAAAGGGTTGTTATTTGTCCCAGATACAAAAACAGTTCAGTCATAGAAGTAAGGACACTTAAATGGGAAAGAAAACTGATCCTAAGACAAAATGTGCAAAAGCTGGTTTTTCCCCCTTGTTCAATGTGAGTAGGCCACAAGGCTCCCACCCACCTTGTGTGTAAAATTGGACTTCTCGCCTTGAGTCTGCTCTGGGTAATTTGAGAGATTGAGAAAAGTGGGAAGGGGGAGGATTGGAAAGATAAATATTCTAATTAATTCAGACTTCCACCCAAAAGCACAGTGCTGTGAGAGCACGATGTCAAAGATCATTCAATCATTCATTGGCTACGCCACCTGCCAAGACCTCCAAATGAAACATGAAAGACATTGCTGGACTTGTCACTTATGGGGTCCTGCGTTCCCTGAGCCTGTGCACTCTTATGCATCCTCTAGAGCATGGGTGGGGAATTATGGCCCTTTTATGACTTGTGGACTATGCTGACTTTTATGACTTGGGGACCATGCTGGCTCAGGAATTCTGGGAGTTGAAGTCCACAAGTCATAAAGGAGCCATAGTTCCCCACCTCTGCTCTAGAGGGAAAACTTTATAGTGTGTGTTACAAAAATATAAACCACAAGCTCATCAGTCTCCCTTGGATAGCTTGATAAGCGAGGAAATGTAAGGAGCTTGATTAGAAATAGCTGGATTGGAAATAATGATGTGGGGATATAAACAAGAATTGCACTAAAAGCTATAGTTTGCTGAAATACAGTTAGGTGGCTTCATATAACCCACTGTACCATAAACTGGAGTGAATCAACCACAATGGCTGAATCAAGTAATATTTCCACCGAAACCAAGCAAATTGCAAGATGGTTTAGAACAGTGGTTCCCAACGTGGGGCCCACGCCCCACAGGGGGGCAATTTGATTTTTAATGGGGGCAATTGGAACCTTGTTTAAACCAAGTTAATGGCCTTTTAGGCTTCCTCCGCGTGAGTAGGAGTTCACTTTTTGAATAGTAAGAATTATATGTTGGGGGGGCATCAGGATTTTAGAGATGTTTAGGTGGGGCACAGCCAAAAAAAGGTTGGGAACCACTGGATTAGAATAAGAGTTCTCAAATTGAGACTTAGGAGCCCTGAGGAGGCCATGATAACTTAAGAAACAGCTCACATTAAAAAAAAACACAGGTTTGTACAGGCAACCTGGCTTCGCTGGGCAGTTGTAGTAGTGCCCCAAGTTAGAGACACCTTGCAATACAGAAATTAAATTTTACACTCATTTCCTGCTCAACCCTCACACCAATTAAATCCTTCATTGATTCCTGGCTGGGTGGTGGTGGCGGCGGCTGCCATATAAATTCCTATATCATTATAGGAGGTCATTGTTACTTTGCAAAGTTGGAAAATCATTGGCTCAGGGTATTGTGTTGACCCAGTCTTTATGAAAGGGTTGTGTTATTATTTCTTACACAATAAATCAGCCCTCCTTGGTCCACTGCCTTCAGATGCATCAGTTCTGGCTGGGAAGCTGCAGTCTAGAGATATATGAATGATAGCAGGTTGGGGAAAACAGGAATAAGTTGTTCATGGCAGCCAGCTAAGGAGGAACAGAAGATTTTCTAGAGAAGCAAATATGAGGTCTACCTGGAGAGCAACAATCTCTCAATTGACCAAGGTGGCTTGTAGGAGCCAAGCTTGTCTGGATCTTTCTGGTCTCAGGTTGCCTCTCAAAGCAGCCTTAACTTTGCTGCTTGTTTGTTAGCACTGGGGTGGGGGGGAAGGAAGTGAGGTAATGCCATTTCAAAAGCATGTGAGAACTGCAGCTGTGAAAACAGCGATGCTGCATGCAAGCTGGCCTGGGAGAAGAGGTGCTGGAAGGCAGGGCTTAGCCTCACTGACCCTTTCAGAGACCCGGGGCCTCTGCCTAGCCATATTCCCTGAGAGGGCCAAAACTCAGAGTGTCCCCATTATCTGTCTTGCACCCTCCTGGTCTCTCACAGGAGTGGCAATGCCCCCTCTCCCCTTCCTGTTGTTCTACAGAAGGTTGAGAGTGTGGCATGCCATTACTGCTGATTCGCCATACCCTGGAGGGAAAGCGTCACACGTTGTGATCCAACCCCATCAGCCTCGGCTGCTAGAAAAGGCAAGTGGTGGTTAAGGTGTTAGCCTAAGCCCAGGGAGTCCCAGATTCTAGTCCCAGCTCACGGCACAAATGCCAGCTTGGCAGCCTAGCCACACTCACAGGGTTGTTGTCAGGACAAACGGGAAGAAGCAGGGCCTTGAGCTCCTTTATTTATGGGATGGAAATAAATAGACAAGGTCAGGGAGGGACGCTGACTGTGATGCATTCACCCTGCCCAGGTTGACCTCACAAGCAGCCCATGCAAAGGGAACAGCCATTGTCTGGACTGGAGCAAATTAGGTGGGACTCATGAAAGATGTTGCCTTACATAATTTCAAACATAATTTGAAATGACCTAACCCATTAATAAACACATTTTGAGGGAGATGGGTAGTTTAGAAATATGAAATATAAATAAAAATGCATCCAGACACTGTACATTAGAAATATATGGAATAAGAGGCCAAGGAAAAATTTCCAAGTAAAGGCAATATAAGGCAACATTTTGGTGTCGAGAAGTCCTTGCCTACAATCCAGAGAGACCTAATCTGGGATCTTGATTATGTCATCTCATCTGCCATTTGGCTGACATTTTATTCCGTTTCATTTTACTTTTTAAAATCCCACCTTCCTTTACAAAATGAGCTTAAAGCAACTTAGAAAGCAGATTTTAAATAATAGCAAACCACTTGGGGAATCCGGGCTGAGCATGAGCAAACTGTGGGCACATAGCCTGTTTCACGCTTAAGGACAGAGCTTTTTTCCACAGCTGAGATGATCCCTAGGAGATCCCTGGCAGTAAACTTGCTCTCCCTGCTGCCGATCCTTACCCTGTCTAGGCCATCTCTGTTTCATGTTGCTAAAATCACCAGATTTCTCTCCAACATATAGCTTTCATATCTGGGCTGCAAAGATCCAGATGACCATTTGATGACACAAAGAGGCAGACATTTTCTATCTCTTGGTTGCCACCTAGCTTAGATATGATAGCCTTGCCCTTCAAGATGAAGAGATTTAATATACCTTGAGGCTGTCCTTGGACAGTGACAGAATATTCAGGGGTGGGGGAGTGTGTGAGAGAAAAACACAGGTAAAACACAAGTTCAGCCAAGGACCTGTGTCACTCATGGGCTTAAGGAGTGAGATTAAATCAATGTCACCAGGTGCCATGAATGAGTGCAAGTGCTCTGGAATTCTACTTTCTCATGTCTCTTATAAACCAGGATCATTAATCAGGTCAAGTTTCATCTTCAAAATCCTAGTTTGTGCAACAACTACAAATAAAGGTCCTTAATTTGAACATTACAGTATGTTTTCTGTCTCTGTTTAATTTAGTTATTCCTATTGACAAGAAAAACCAAGGGAGTTGTTGAGCCAAAATTCATTAGAATCCTGGTTCTGTCTGGCTATGGCTACTACCTCATCTGGTGAGGTTATAAAATCAGAAACAAGAACAGGGCCCCAAATAGTGTAGGTGCAGAAAGTAAGTGCAAACCTACACCCCCAAGCTTCAGATATTCACCTCATAGAGACTAGGTTCAGCTGAACCTCTTCACCATTTAGCAACATCACCACAGGCACCTATGAAGGATTCCAACACTGCTCCTCCTGGCTGTTTTATGAGCAAGGAAGGCTCTAATCCTATCCCTCACTGAGACCCTGGCAGCTAAATGAAGCGATGGAGTCTAGAGACAGTGGAAAATAATGCAACATTATTCCTGAGGGAATGGGAAAGTGTGTAATAGCACTCAGTTCCCTGTAAGGAGCAGCCAACGACAAATAGAGGTAGGGAAATGATTCCAAATGATGTCACAGCACACCTTTTCTTTTCCACTTTCTTTTACCCAATCTGCAGTTCTCAGATTTTTCCCGGCGCCCAGTGGTTTTGATTAAGTCTGTACTTCATGCTAAGAAACTTGTCTGGATTTGCTTAGCCTTGCTTTGATTGTTTATTTATTTACTCATTTATTTTGCTGCAATCACAAGACTCAGCAGTATACCACATAATTCAATACAAAACGATACAAAACAACCAGAGTAAAATGATAAAAGGTCCATGCAGCAGCAATAAATAGGAAAAGCAGTGATAATTCATATTCATAGTAAAACAACCGGAGCAATACACAAAAAACAATTGCGTAATGACACCATCAGATTAAACTAGAAGACCTCTATCTTTAATTTCCTTCCTTATGGAAGGCAGGAATTTTGGGGGCAACACTCACCTCTAAGGGAAAGCTGTTCCAGCATGGGGGCCATGTTGGAGAAACCCCTGTTCCTGTTTTCCTGGAAGTGGTGGACTGCCAATCATTCTTCCCAGGATGTGCATACCAGACAGGTTTGTTCCGACTGGAATAGATGATCTAACAGGCTCTTTGATGCCAAGTCAGATTTACAAGGGATCCATCCCTATGTTAGACGGATTTCTTGGTCTGATTCAAGCTGAGTTTTCCAAAGAACACAGGACAATTTTTTGAAGCAGAAGTGAAGGCAAAACAGTCCCTGAAATCGAAGGTGGCCGTGAGTTTTAGTTTAAAAGCAGTTATTTTTATAGAGGAGTCTTTCTATTATTCTTACAAAGCACAGGAACTTGTTTGGAATTAATAGAAAGCATACCGGGTCCAGTAGAGAGGAAGTGCTGCTTGGCTCATTGTGTGGTTTTGCAATCTTTTACCTTTTGTGAATCAAGTTGGTGACCTTGGGGTGAAGGGTTTGCACAATGAAATCTATTATTTCTCATTTATCATGAGGAATTTGTAATACCTAGAGGGGATTTTCTTAATATTAAGTTAATTTTGCCAATTTTATCCACGTAAAACCATGCTTTGCCAGTTTCATCCTAGGTGTCAAAAGTCCTTTGTTTTATTGTCCTAGAGTTCATTGGAAGGTCAGATAAGAAACAGACTTCAGATGACAGGGGGAAGTATGACTTATATGGCTTGTGTTTGAACCCAGGCATTTGTGCTTAGTGCAATGTGTAAATCCCAGCCAATATTGGCTACTTGAACAAGACATGCTTAAACAAATAATGGTTTAGCAAAGCTGGCCAATATATGTACCCATGGAAGAAGAGAGCCTATCCTAGATTCACTCAACTATATTGTCTCAATTGCTATCTAGAAAGAACCAGTTACAGAAATCCACATTTTCTTCTTTCCTGAAATGTAGGAATTCTAATAGCAGCACCTTTTTTTTTTTTTTGGAAAGATAGGAAGGATGCACATTCACTGACCTCACAGGCAAATGAAGACACATGTGTAATGATGTCATAAGGTAAATGCTATTGCTTGCATCGTCTTTATCCAAGCAAGCAATTTGCATGAAAACCAATATAGGTAGTCCTCAACGTACGACCACAATCGAGCCCAAAATTTATGTTGCTAAGTGAGAAATTTGTTAAGCGAGTTTTGCCCCATTTTACGACTTTTCTTGCCACATTTGTTAAGTGAATCACTGCAGTTGTTAAATTAGTAACATGGTTGTTAAGTGAATCTGGTTTCCCCATGGACTACTTTGTCAGGAGGTCGCAAAAGCGGATCACATGACCCTAGGACTCTGCAACCGTCATAAATGTTGAGTCAGTTGTCAAGCATCCAAATGTAAATCACATGACCATGGGGGTGCTGCAATGGTCATAAGTGTGAAAAATGGTCATAAGTTACTTTTTTCAGTGCCGTTGTAACTTCAAATGGTCACTAAGCAAACTGTTGTGAATTCGGAACTACCTGCAATCATTTTGGCATTGTTCCAGCTTGCTCTAAGTGCTATTGGTCGGTTCAGAGAAGACAAAGAGGTTAATCCCTATCAGATGTACTTTGGCAAATTCTTCTTGGAGTCAAGTCCTACTCCTGATGATTATATAGACCCCTTCGTATTATTTCCCAGAAAACAGCATGGAAGTGACTTGCCGTTGCCATCTTTGGGGCTATTTCTTTCAGTTTTTCAATGTATGCTATATAGTCCATAGATTTCCTAGTGGTCTCCTATCTTAGTTTTAACCAAATCCAGCTGTATTTAGCTCCTTGAGATCAGTCAGTGTTAACTAGGTATTGTTATTTGCTATAAGAAAACCTCTCATTTTATCTTCATGTGTGTGTGATGTGTGTGTGCATGTGTATGAATATGTATAATTAAATGTATAATATATGGAAGATTTATAAATGAAGTTTACTAGCATGGCATGCTGTAAATATGATCCAGCAGTCAGAGTGGAGGGGAAATTTTGTTTAAATCCCGATCATCTTGCACATCAAACAGTGGAATCTATTCCCAAAATAATATTAAAGCATGCATTTGGCAACTCAAATATTCAAAAAAACATATTTTGCAATCCAAATTAACTGCCATCTTACATAACTGTACTAGCTAAGAATATTTAATATTTAATGTTTTAGAATTATAATGATTTGTTTTCAAAGCTAACAAGAGGGAAGGGGGAGGAAGAGGCAGAAATGCAAACCTTAGGACAAAAAGTTTTAAAAAAATGTTTTCCAGTATATTATATTCCAGTATTAATATTCCAGTATATTAATGATTCAGACTAGGCGTTTTTCCTTAATAATGGGTAAAATATTATAGACAGAATACAAATCAGAAGAGTTGCTAATGGGAAATTCTGGGAGCTGCTGTCCCAAGACATCTGGTGGTTACAAGATTGGGGATGACTGTTGAGGCATCTATTTGGTATCTAAGTTCAGCCCAATATATAAAGTAAGCAGTGAGGACTTCTGCTCATAGTCAGGATAGCAGACAGTAGTGGGCTGGATGGGCAGTTAAGCTGACATGGTACAAGTTAGTTGCATTTCCTTTATTTATTTGTTGCAATCATGATCTTATAAGAGGTTCATCTACATTGAGAATAATGGTTGACTTAATGCAGAATTGAAAAAGTCAAAAAACCATTCCCATCAAAAGTAGAGTGGAAAGAAATAAGACCAGAGCAGTATATCATTCAGAGATACTGCAAGTAGCCTCCCCTGGGAGGCATAGTTCTTGGGCTCACCAGAGACTAATCTCTGGAGCAATTATTACTGTTCTCTTGTGGCATTTGGTATGGAAATAATGACCTCATGATTTCACCATATGGCATTATTTTGGGGGAGAACTCCAGGTCTCCATTAGCAGAATGGACAAGTGGGCCCCCAACTGTGTTGGGCAGGCTTACCACATTGCCATCTGAAGAGCATTTCCGGTAGACCTATTAAAGCTGAAGTCTAAAATTACCTAATTGCAGTAGTTGTGCTTTTGCCCTAGGGGCTGAAATTCAGTGAAAGCCTTCAGTATCCATTCAAAGCTTTGAAATCTAACTTTGATTGCTAAAATTATCATATCGAATTTAAAGATGCTGATTTTCTAATGCTTGGAGTAAATAATCCCTTCCTATTCAGTTTAGCTCTCCTCTAACTTATTTTTTTCCAAGGTCCTTCAAGCCTCCTGTGTTGCTGTTTGGTCCAGTTAAAACAAAGGCCACCCAGCACTATACCCAGGACACCCCCCCCCCCCCCAGATCAGCCATCACTTTAAGTCAATGGTATAGAGGTTCAGAGTCAACAGTGGAAATATCCCAGCCCGGTGATGAAATAAATGCACATCTGGATTTGATTACTGGAAAAGCTGCTTGGGGGCAGCGAGAATGCCAGTCTCCCTTTAATTCCTGCTACAGCTATTGTCCTCTTCCAAGCTGAAGATCTTGATGATAAAATCTCCATCTTCTGGGCCAGCTACCTTTTCTTGTGCAAACTATTCTTAAGGTTTGTGGGATCTCTGTATCTTAATCCCAGGACTTTCTCAAGGAACTACATTTTGGAGATAGAAGA
Organism: Thermophis baileyi; assembly: GCA_003457575.1. Taxonomy (NCBI): domain Eukaryota; kingdom Metazoa; phylum Chordata; class Lepidosauria; order Squamata; family Dipsadidae; genus Thermophis; species Thermophis baileyi. The sequence continues at coordinate 1,951,681 of QLTV01002677.1, forward strand.
AAGATTCCTCAGTTCCTTGTTCTTCCTAGCCAAAAGACTTTATGCTCCTCATTTCCTGAACTGGTGAGCCTCCTTATAAAAGGGATCCAATCTGCTTCTGGCTCTCCCTTTTTTGGTATTGCTGAAAATGGAAGAACCAGGCTAGTATGTGGACTAGTCCTATACTTGTATGGCCTGCATAACCTGGTCATTTTATTTATTGATTAAATTTATGTCACCCATCTTATGTTGATGCAATTATGGGTGGTTTAAGAATGATAAAAACATAATATATAAAAAAGTTAAAATTAGCAAGGATTAAATAGAAAGTAAAAACCAAGAGGATGGGCAGCAAGGAGTGGGATCTTCTCTCTGCCCCATCAGGCACTCCCACCATAGAACATCCCCATTGGGCCCCAGGCCAGCCAGCAAAACCCGGTTTTAAGCCCTTCGGAAGGCCCAAAAGGATGGGGGTGGATCTCATCAGTGGCAGAATATTTCAAAGGGTAGTGTAGGAGATGACCAGGCTGAGCCAGAGGGAAAGGTCAAATGTGTCATCAGTCTCAAGTCCTTTTGAGCCCAGAAGAGACCTAAGTCCAGCCCATCTTGAATTCCATTGATTCTTATCTACCACCAATTTGTTTTGATCGCTAGTAGTTCAGATTCTTGTAGAGAGCTTAAGCTTGCAATAAGCCTGTATATTCATTTGAACTGCCTGGACCCCTGATTTCTTGTGCTTGACAAGCAGGGGCCATAGTAGAAAAGTCTCTTCTCCTTGGATCCTACCAGCTGAGATTTCTTGACAGTTGGGGCTCGTAGCAAGCCTTTTCTGCTGGAGTGGGTAGAATGGGACAATCCCATTAATAAGCAATTTCTGAAGGTGGTTAGCCTAGATTTACCCATCCTTCCAAGATGTAGTACAGTGTTTCTCAATTTTGGCAACTTTGAGATGTGTGGACACCAATTCTCAGAACTCCACAGCTACCATGCTGGCTGTGGAATTGTGGGAGTTGAAGTCCACAAGGCTGAGAAACATTGACCTAGCAGGTCATTTAAAGGCCTAGCAACATCAATTCCCCAAAGCAAGCTGCAAATCCATGGAGTACACTTTCCATATCCCTTCCTCCTCTGTTCCCAGCACCCACTAAATCACCTTTTGTTACCAAGCTTTAGAAACAGATTCTTTCTTCCCATTTCCCACTTCCCATGTGGAGTATGTCCTGTAGATATTACTAGCCAAAATAATCTATGTAAATTTAAGTCAGTAATCATATAACTATGAGCCAAGTAGCTTTGAAAAATAGTTAATTATTTTGCCAGAATAGGGAAGAGATACAATTTCTGTCATCACCTGAAATCTGGTTCAGGGCTAAAACTAAGGCCTGGAAAATGTGAAAAAGATGTCTTAATTCATCTGCATGGGAATTTCCTACTAATCAAGAATAGTTTCCAGTCTCCACCAATATTTTTCCCCAGACACAGCTATAAATGGAATATATGGCTAAATCTACTAAAACTATATTCCATCTATATGCCCACCTATAAGCCCACCACCTAGCAGTTCAAAAGCATGCAAATGCAAGTAGATTCATAGGTTCCACTTCGGAGGGGAGGTAACAGCATTCCGTGTGTCTTTAGCATATAGCCATGTTGACCACATGATTACAGAAAATGTCTTTGGACAACTGTGGCTCCCTTGGCCAAGAAAATGGAGATGACTACTGTGTCCTAGAGTCAGACACAGCTGGACAGGGAAACCTTTACTAGAACCTTTACTAAAACTATAATATGAATGAATGTGTGATCATGATGATCTGTGGATCCTTGTATGCAGCTGCATTCTAAAACACAAATGAAAATTTTCATCAGAGCTACTATATTAATAATAACAATGAACACTGCACTTTTGAGGTACTATAGCAGGGGTGTCAAACTCACGGCCCGCGGGCCGGATGCGTCACGTGCTGGCTCCGCCTCCGCCCGGTTTAGCAAAGGGGAAAAAATTCCCGATACGTCACATGACGCCGCAAGTTTGACACCCCTGTACTATAGGGAATAGAGTTCAATTCCAAGGAGGTGGTTTTTAATCTCAAATTCTATGAAAGGGAGACACAATTAAGAGGAGTGTGTGGGACTCAGAGGCAAGGGGACAGGTAATGCAGGTAGATCTCTCTGCAGTACAAGGAGTGGATGGTATGCTAATTAACATATGAGGGTGCTAATTGACATAGGATGAGCATAAGGAAGCCATTCATAATATCTACATTCTGTAGCACAGTCCTCTAGCTGAAGGGCTGGGTTGCCACGGCTGGTTTATAGTTCAACTACTATATGGAGTGTAGTCAGACATCCTGAAGCAGTCCATCTATGGTTCTGGGCTGCAGCCAGAAGTAATTTATAAATCAAGGATCATCACAGCTTTTCCACTATGATGAAATAATCTATAGTTGTTATTTCTACCTTTGCATCTTTGCAAATAAACATAGCTATATTTCTTTTAGTGTCTTCTTTTTTTGATGACAGATGTTTTCTTTTTTGTGTGTATGGGGGTATTTAAGAGGTCGCCCGGTTTAGGAGATGAGGCTGTAGGAAAATAAGAATCAGAAACAAGCAATTACTTCTTCCTAGCTTTTTTCTTCTTTAATTATAGATTCCTATGGCAAATCTCATTAAGTCTTCAGAATAAATTAGAATATGGCACCGAGGGACTGAAAGAAGGGGAATTCTGATGCCCATCCATTCCAGCATGTCTTCAGCATATCCAAGCCAAAATAACTCTTTGGATAGCAATGGGGTTATAGACATAATGGAATGATAACTTAAGATTTAATGTTGTTGGCGTATTATTAAACAACACATCTGACAGTATCATTTTTGTTGTTGTTTTTCAAGTCTCCTTCAAAAGTTTATATTAAAAGAATCCATCTAGCCCAAGGAAATTGCAATAAGTAGTCCAATCAAAATGCATGACCTTTTCTCTTCTGTCTTTTGAAATTTAATAGAAAATCCTCATCTTTGATGCTACATACCAAAAGCACATTTTCATCATATTACTTTTCTGCTGTATAAACCTCCCTGCACTATAAAATCACAAAAAAGAAGTCTACTGCTTTCTTTATATATTGTCAGACTCAGTAAATTGATTGACCATTTTGTGGTTGTTAAAATTAGGGTAGATTTCCACATGCATTTTTGTAGCAAACTAAAGATTTGTAGTAATCAGGTGATCGCCAGTAAATAGTCTAGGTTTTAGCTTTGTTATTAGTGCTTCCAGCAAGCAGTCTCTTTTGCTTCAACTAGTTCTGAATGAATTGTTCTTTTTTTAAAAAACAGTATTTTTAACAACTTTCTTCAGCATCAGTGTTAATCTTTCTTTGGTCAGTTTTTGGTCACAACTGTATATTAGAACTGTATAAAAACATGGGTTGACTTTGTTTTAGGTGAGATATCTTCACACAAAATATTTTACCTGTTTTTTTCACAGTTTTTCCTCTGAAGAACCAGATGTCTTTTATTTCAAGTTTACAGTCATTGCCCCTGTGAACTTTTGAGCCAAGGTAGATAAATCCTATTATTAGCTTCAATTCTTTTCTGCCTATTTGCATTTATAATTGCCTATTGACATTATCTATCTTACAAGAAAAGTGGTTTTGTGCTCTCTTCTTTCACCTTCAGCAAGCAATCCTGACGTGGAATTGACTTGACTTGACTCCAGAATCTATTTAATTCACAGATGAACTTCATGAAATTTGGGCTTTTTTCAACATAAGATTTCAAATATTAGATTTTGTCCAATCTGTTATAATAAATATAGACTTTCTTAAACAGAAACTCCTATTGTTTATTCTGATTAACAACACTTACCATATTGATTGCCTTTGCTAATTGTATTGATTTGATTTTAATAATAGTTAAAACTGATATGAGATCATCTTTAGTACTTAGCTAATTTTATTTTGGACATTCTTAAGTTTTGTGCATCTTATAAACCTCTTTTTTATTTTTTTTTTATTTTTTTTTCTCTTTTCCTTTCTTTTTTTTTCATTTTTTTAAATGTTTTTTCTTTTTTTTTTTTTTTTACTCTTTTTTATTTTTTTTTATTTTTTTCTCTCTCTTCCTCTCTTTTCTTGTCATGTTTTTAAATATCTGTTCTGTTTTGTTTTGTTTTAAAAATCAAAGTAATTTATATTGTGAGAAAAAACACCCTCCGAATTACTTCCAGCTATTTAAATAGGGTCATCAGCATATCTGAGACTGTTGTTATTTCTTCCAGTAATTTTAATTTTAATTCCAATTTCTACTTCTTCTTTTATAGGAACAGCATATGTGATATGAGTAAAGCAACAAAAAACAACCTTGGTTCATTACTTTACCATTTAGTTACCCCATGTTCTAATTGTTTCTTGATGATCATACAAATTCTTCAGTAAATTAAGTGGCTGAATATCTGTGTTTTAAGGACTATCCACAATATGTTTTATTCTACACAGTTGAAAGCCTTAGTATAAAAAATAAAGCAGAAATAGATATTGCCTTTACTCTTATTCATCAAATAGTAGCAATATCATCTCAAGGTGATATAATATAATATAATTGATTGGCTTGTCTTTAATTCAAACTGAGATAATCATATCATGATTTTTTTTAGTTGTAAATCAATAATGATGACTGTTCAATTTCTTTTATGATTTTCTTGTATATGGTAGAAGACCTGATGCTCCTATGATGTGAAGTGACCAAATCAAGTTCATTTCAATTCACTGGTTCCTAGAATGTTAATATTCAGTCTTGATATTTCTGCTCTAACAGTACCAAATTTGTCTTGGTTCATGCTTCTGATATTCCACATACCAGTTGTAAACACAGAGCATCAAACTTTCTCTGGCTTTTGAGAAGCTGGATAGCCATATGTCAGGCCCCAAACTAAGAATGATATGTGGCAGTTCTTTCAAGCTGAGTCTTTATTTTTCACACCTATAGACAAAATTTTGCCAGAATGAAGACTACTACTACATCTAAAATATACTCTGTAAACTATTAGGGAGAGACTGTCTTCACCATCTGTCTCTCACATATGATATCTAGGCTGAGTTGCCTCTTACTTATCTGAAATGCACTGCCTCCCTCATGGGGAATCCCATCGTACCAATTCTCCAGGTGATCTTAAATATGATAATTAGTGGTTTTGCGATCACTTGGTTCCTTTGATCTCATAGGAAGTAATTCCTCTGGCCTGGGATACCTGAAGTCATTTAAATTAGCTTTGTATTCTTTTATCGTCTCTTTGTCTAATCTGAGCTTCACCACTCGGTTACTACTAGCAATAGAGCAAAAGCTAGAACTTTGTGGAGTCCTTGGTGCACTCTGAGCTTGGTTGCTTACTTGCAGACATTTCATTACCAAATTAGGTAACATCATCAGTCCTAGTAGGGAGTGGGGTTTGCTCTCATTTTATATGCTAGTGGTTTGCCCTGTCAGAGCTGGTGGAAGTGGTGGTTCCTTGATTGGGGTATTGTTTGCTTCTTGATTGGTGGTTTAATGTTGATTTTGGTGTTAATCTCTGCTCATCTAGGTATTGAGTGCTGGTGAGGAGATGTTTTGGTCTTTTTGTTTCCTTTTTGGCTTCTTGATTGTCTCTTTTAAATGGTATGTAGATATTGTTTATATCTATGTGCCCGTTAATGGCCAGTTTGTCTGAGTGCCAGGCTTCCAGGAATCTTCTAATTTTGGGGACTTGACTTGATGTAGGATGCTTGCAGTTTCCCAGCTGAAACTATGGTTAAGTCTGTCCATGTGTTGTGAAATTAAGTAATGTTTATCATGTCTTCTGACTTGTAGTTGGTGTTCATGGATGCTCTGTGCTACTCTTCTGCCTGTTTATTCTACATAGTGACTGTTGCAGTCCTTATACAGTCCTTGTACATGACTTCTATTTTTTCTTCTGGAGCTGCTGGGTCTTTTGGTTTACTTAGGATATTTTTAAAGGGCTTTAGTTGGTTTGTGTGCTATGATGATGCTATGTGGTTGTAATAGTTTGTTGATGGTTTCTGAGATGTTTTTGATATTTGCCAGTGTTATCATTTTCACAGTTTGTGTTGTTTGTGCTATATTGGATTGAGCGGTCAGGCATTTTTTATAAAGTTGCATGAATATCCAATTTGTTGGAAGATATCTGTTTCCTTTTTCTGATGTTCAAGGGTGCTGCAGTATGTTTGTACTTGCCTAAATAGTATTCTTAACAGCTTCCCTTATGGGAGGTTGAGTTGTTAATTTGTACTTGGTTGGTGTGGGTAGTTTTATGATAGACTTGTGTTTCAAATTTGCCAATCACTGTCTCTGCTAATGAGAATATCCAGGAAGGGTAGTGTGTTGTTTTCTTCTTCCTTAGTGAATTTTATTCCTTTGAAGATGTTATTGATGGTTTCGTGTCTGTTCTGTAGTTAATTCTTTTTTATTATGACAAAAGTATCACCTACATACCATACTTTGGGTTGTATGCAAGGGATTCCAGGCATTGCATTATGGTCTCGGCTATTAGTCCTGAAAGCTAGGACATTGTTTCTTTCTCAGAGAAGACAGACATAAAATATGAATTAAAACCTTCTGCTTTCTCACCATCATTCGTGACTAATTTATCTTTTTCTCCCGAGAACAGATCTTATAATTTCTTTGCTTTTTCTACTGTTTCTGTCCTACCCCTCAAAGCCTTTGTTGATATTCTTGGTATCCTTCACAAGCCTCAGCGTATCATGAGCTTTAGCCTGATACAATCCCTACAGTTCCTAGCGATTGTCTTGTATTCTTCTTTTAACTATCCACCTCTCGTTCCATTATCTCTACTTGATCTTCTTCTTTCAGCATTTTAGAAATCCACCTGCATATTCACACTGGTCTGCTTTGGTGTCTCCCATTTTTCCTTCTAGTAGGAATTCTTTGTGACTTCAGTATCTTGTTTCATCCTTCCTGGAGACTTTTCTCTTTCAGGATTTCAATCTGCTGGATTTACTTTTCATTGGAATCCATCAAAATCAGTTGTGAAACCAAGTATATAAATTTGACTCTTCCCTAATCTACCTCCTTTTGATATCAAAAACTCCCAGTAGTCATCTCCAACTTATGCTGATGTCCTGATTGGGAATGTTTATTTCATTCAGAGCCCTGAGTGGTGCAGTGGTTAGAATGCAGTATTGCAGACTAATTCTGCCAGGAGTTTGATCCTGACTGGCTCAAGGTTGACTCAGCCTTCCATCGTTCTGAGGTCAGTAAAATAGGACCCAGATTGTTGAGAGCAATATGGTGACTCTGTAAACTGCTCAGAGAGTGCTATAAAGCACTATTGAGCGATATGTAAGTCTAAGTGCTATTACTATTTTTTAGCAGTATATTGAAGTGGGTTGCCATATTCTCTAGTGTGTAATATGTAGTATTTGCTATTTAGTATTGGAGTACTTATGGCTCACCAAATATTGCTGAACTACAATTCCCAGAGATTTTACTCAACATAACAAATGATAGGGCATACCAGAATTTGTAGTTTCATAACATCTGGAAGATGATCGTTTCTTCAACTTTTTTTCTGAGCTCTAACTCTTGCACTTGAAAATGACACACAGATATTTTAAAAGTTAATTCTCACTTTAGTTTCATCGACATATTTAAAATCATTTGTGATTCAAGCACTGTGGTTTGATGAGTCATATATAAAAGCTGTCTCAATATTCCAATCACCATATACATGTAGCTGCTTACTGGGAAAAAATAATGAAGGGGACTTGGTAACCATTTATATTTCACAATGAATTATTCATAGGAAGCCTGAGTCAAGTTGAATGAGTTTCTTAATAGAATCATGGAGATGTATGTTGAAGTTGGCTACAATTTCCAACCCCATTCTTATTTGTGCAAAAATTCTGAATGGAGTTTAATCCACAAATTGAAAATGGGACTTTTAAAGAAAATTAATCTTTTCTTTGAAAGGGAGAGCAACATAATCATGGTGAGATAACTATGGGACAGTCCAATGATTAATTTTAATTTAGTTCTATGTTCAGTTTACTGATTAAGTTCAGGACCTTTGTTACAAAAGCATTTCTGGGGATGTATGACCACACCCCTGCTCTAAATTCAGGAGTTTTGTGAGCAAAGACTGTGCAAACTGTATTAAGATCAGGTTCAGTTTCACTTAAGGATTTTCCCCAATGTTCTCCATAAACTCTGTTTTTACTCTGCCTTTCAGATATACTGGCAGAACTACCAGCAAATATAATGAAAATGAACTGGCTTAGCAAATATACTCTTTTTTTTTTTTCAAGTTAGGAACATGGTTGTTAAGTGAATCTGGCTTCCCCATTGACTTTGCTTGTCAGAAGGTTGCAAAAAGGTGAGCAGATAACCTTGGGATGCTGCAACGGTCATACGTATGAACCAGTTGCCAAGCATCTGAATTTTGATCACATGACCACGGGGCTGCTACAAAAGACGTAAGTGTGAAAAATGGTCATAACTCACTTTTTTCAGTGCCGTTGTAACTTTGAACAGTCACTAAATGAACCGTTGTAAGTCGAGGACTACCTGCATTGGGGAAAGTACCTGGTTGCAAGATTATTAGTATGCTATACTTTCACTTTCACCATGCACAGGGGATTTCAATGCAACAGAGAAAGGGTGGTGAAAACCTTGTCCCCATAGCAATAATTCAGATGTTGTTGCAGTTTTTCTTTTGCAGCCCATCATACGAAGCCACATGCTACTGAGGGAAGGACTCCTAGCCATTGGTGTTATTCCCCTTTATACAGAGTGGGACTGAGAGGTTATTTCTTATTCTAGGACTGGGAGAAGTTCAGGAGGGAGGCAGGACACTGATTGGTTAACAAGTTTTGCATTCTCTTGTTGGTCAGTTGGAGAGTTAGCGGTGATTGGCTCATTGATTTCTTTGCCTAGTCTCTGCATTTCAAGACCAGCAGAAATGAAGACAGTCATAGGTAATTCTTAAACTGTTTTGTGAGGGATTGGGAAGTGGGAATGTGGTTGATGTCGGTTAGTCCTAAATTTTCCATAGAATGGTGCTTTCCAGGTATGTTGGGACTACACAACATTGCCCACAACATTGCCCACATATCTGCGGGTACAATATTGGAGAAAACTGCAGTGGTCTGATCCTGGTGGCGCAGTGGTTAGAATGCAATATTGCAGGCTAACTCTGCACATTGCCAGCAGTTCGATCCTAAATGGCTCAAGGATGACTCAGCCTTCCATCCTTCTGAGATTAGTAAAATAAGGACCCAGATTGAATATGCGGACTCTGTAAACTGCTTAGAGTGGGCTGTAAAGCACCGTGAAGCGGTATATAAGTCTAAGTGCTATTGCTATTAATAAAAATATACAATGCAGCATGAATTCACAGCTGCCATTTGTTTAGCTGGTATTGATTTTCATTCACATCACATTATGCCCCCGAACACAGGATATTATAATGATTTGACATGGTATCTGTGTGATTCCAAGTAGTTTCCAAGTAATTTACAGATGAAAAATTTATCAATGGGCAGATTTACTAAGTGCTGTCCAAGGCTTTCTGGTGTCCAGGATGTCTATAACCACTTGGACCACCACTGTTGGTTTATATACCAATTTATTTATTATGGCTGGTTGCCAGATGTTTAAACTGGATTTGGCTTTTTATCCACCTATGGAGTCTTTCCCAAGAATGTGTATAGACAGATGTTGTTTGTTGGTGTTAAAGGTATTATTGTGAGATATAAGCTTGCTATTGACTGATGGCGATTTTGTCAATACTGATGGTGTTCAAGTGGTGCTCCAGTTGTTTTGGGATTGCATCCAAGGTGCCTATTACTATTGATACTATTATTATTACTAGTACTGATACTAGAGCTTTTAGCGGTGATGTGTTGAAAATATCTAAAAAGCTGCCACAAAGAAGAGAGGGTCAACCTATTGTCTAAAGCACCTGAAGGCAGAAGCAATGGACGAAACTAATCAAGGAGAGAAGCAACCTAGAAGTAAGGAGAAATTTCCTGACAGTTAGAACAATTAATCAGTGGAACAACTTGCCTCCAGAAGTTGTGGGTGCTCCAACACCGGAGGTTTTTAAGAAGACATTAGACAACTATTTGCTTGAAATGGTACAGTACAGGGTTTCCAGCCTGAGCAGGGGTTGGACTGGAAGACCTCACAAGGTCCCTTCCAATTTTATGTACTAGATAGATTTTTCAGGCTTGGTTTCATAGAATTAGCTCCTTCTCCTTCTGTTGCACCTGGGCTCCTCTTTCCTGTAGAAAGTCTGTGTTAGTCTGCTAGAATGCAACACATATCTGTGGATTAAATAAAATAGATAAATAAATCCAAAGGAATCTGCTGAAGCTAATTACCAAGAAGGAAAAGGGGTAGGGGTGGAGGAGGGAATGGTTATGCACTCCTGGAATGCAAAGAATGTTGTGCTATCGCTGAGATCAACTTGGAGCAAAACCACATGTGAAGGCTACTTAGGATGGCTGCCCAACAAGAAATCTCAAATTGATTTCCTAGTCCCTAGCCACCACGCTCAGCTCTAGAATTGAGTCTCAGCATCCTTACAAGTCAACAGCAGATATATCTTCTTCCCAACCCAACTCAAAGGCTTCTTTAGTGTTACTAAGACTTTCAGAGATAATGACAATTTAAATGAGCTGAGAGATTCTCGCTCAAACACAACATCTGAGAAAAAAGGGAGATTTTGTAATACAGCCATAAAAGGATTGCCATTGCCACATTTGGCTCCCTTACAGAACCCAAAATGCTATTAGTGATCTACTGAAAACTTGCCATGGATTTATCAGGAAAGTTTAGTGACAAACAGGGTACGAAGGAGGGGAAATTTATCTATCTGTATATATCTATCTGTATTCACCTTGATTATGTTTATGTTTATACCTATACCTGCTATCTTGTACATGTTTGACAAATAAATAAATAAAAAATAAATAAATAAATAATAATAAATAAAAAAATTCTAAGTCACTCTGTACAGGATTTAAGCTTCTCAAGGGACTCCAGCAAAAGCCCCTTCAGAGATTAAAAATGCACCAAAAATTTGTCTTCCCAGATCAATGTCCCATCCAGGGTACATTCCTGCAGTTGCTGTCATGACCCAGCTAGGACCAGCTCCTGAATGGACAAGAGAAACATGTATGAGCAAGAACCAGGAAATGTGCATTTGACTGGAGACATAGCTTTAATTTAAAAAGAGGGAAAAGTGGACGTGCTAGCAGTGAAAATGTTTAGGCAACTTATGGTTGAAAATACCCTAGCCAATACATCTGAATCCTTCTCAGATACCTTTAGCAGCATTCACAAACCCTGGCTACTACGTTTCTGTTATGTTCTAACTGTTTCAACTGTGTTGCATGGTTCCAACCAGGTCCAGCGTTTGAGCGGGAAAAAGCTCAAACGCTATTGGCTGGTCTGTCTGACAGCTCCCTATAAAAGGGCAAGCTGTCAGACTGCTCTTTGCTGGTTGCTTACACAAGAGCTGAAATAAAGAGCTGCTTTGGAAGTCTGTCTCCTGTCATCTCTACCCACTATCTAACAGTGGCGACGAGGGCTTGGGCCAGGAGAACTGTGACTAGCTTCTTCAGCACTTTCAACCAGCCAGGCAGACATCTNGGGAAAAAGCTCAAACGCTATTGGCTGGTCTGTCTGACAGCTCCCTATAAAAGGGCAAGCTGTCAGACTGCTCTTTGCTGGTTGCTTACACAAGAGCTGAAATAAAGAGCTGCTTTGGAAGTCTGTCTCCTGTCATCTCTACCCACTATCTAACAGTGGCGACGAGGGCTTGGGCCAGGAGAACTGTGACTAGCTTCTTCAGCACTTTCAACCAGCCAGGCAGAC
>QLTV01002677.1:1967414-1980133 GCA_003457575.1 Thermophis baileyi
GCTGCCTCACCACCATCTGTATTGCGCAGGTCTAGTAGTGCTCCAAAACGCCCCGCCTACCTGCGTGATTACGTATGCTGGACAGCTCCATCCAGGAGGGGAGGGGTGTTATGTTCTAACTGTTTCAACTGTGTTGCATGGTTCCAACCAGGTCCAGCGTTTGAGCGGGAAAAAGCTCAAACGCTATTGGCTGGTCTGTCTGACAGCTCCCTATAAAAGGGCAAGCTGTCAGACTGCTCTTTGCTGGTTGCTTACACAAGAGCTGAAATAAAGAGCTGCTTTGGAAGTCTGTCTCCTGTCATCTCTACCCACTATCTAACACTTTCCTCCTCCTCTCACAATTGTTGGACTCCCCCCATGAGTCTCAGATTTTGACAGCACTTGATGAAAAGGACTGAACTTCTCTAATCACACCAATGGAATAAAAACAACTGTGTTTCATCATTACAGTAGCCACAGTAGAGCTAGTTCTCGACTTACAACCACAATTGGGAGCAGAATTTTCACCACGGTTGTAAAGCAAATTACTGTAGTTGTTAAGTGAATCATGTGGTTGTTAAGTGAATCTGGCTGCCTCCATTAACTTTGCTTGTTGGAAGCAGGCTGGGAAAGTTGCGAATCGCACTCACATGACCCCAGGATGCTGCGACTATCTTAAATATATACCGGTTGTCAAGTGCTCAAATTTTGATCACGTGACCGTGAAGATGCTGCAATGGTCATAAGTGTGAGGACTGGTCATAAGTCACTTTTTTTCAGTGCCCTTGTAACGGTTGCTAAACAAATGGTTTTATGTTGAGACTGCAGTGTTTGCAGGTTGTAAGGTTGAGCAGTGAGCAGGAAAGCTTTGCTGTGTCTAAAGACCTGCTTAACTCTTCAAGTTTAGTAAGTACAGGTAGTCCTTGAGTTATGACCACAATTAAGCCCAAAATATATGTTGCTAAGTGAAACATTTGTTAAGTGAGTTTGCCCCATTTTACGACTTTCCTTGCCACAGTTGTTAAGTGAATCATTGCATTTGTTAAATTAGTAACACGGTTGTTAAGTGAATATGGATTCCCCATTGTCAGGAGGTCGCAGAAGTGGATCACATGACCCCAGGACACGCCCAGCCTTCTAGCTTAACTTTCAGTTTCAATTCTCTGCACAGACTCAGATGTGTTTAAGCTCCCATTGGCTGACTTAGTTGCTATGTCTATTCATTGGCTGACCTTGTTACCATGTCTCTCCCAGTTCATGAATATTTTAACAGATTAGGTTTTGAAACTTATACTATACAGTGCAAACATTTTATATTCCAAATGTTCAAGCACTGTGAACAAATTTCTTTCCTGGGATCTGCTATGTCCAACTCACAATTCTGATGGACGTTTTCCAACAGCTGTGCTTTTTTGAGGTGCCCCAATTCCTACTTTTGTTTTCCCCAATGTGCCTTTCGGATCCAGATCATCTACAAACCCAGCTTATTGGGAAAATTGGTTCGATTTACTGTCAAAGCAAGTTATACACACTGGATAAATTATGCTCCAGTAGTTGGGGACACATTTAAATAAGGTTATCAGATCTGGACTACAACAATGAGGACAACCATTAGATGGCAGCATGGAATTAAGAGTTTTGTGGTGCCCCCTTTTAGTCATGGGATTTTTGCAGCCCAGTTCTGGGAAACCTCATTAAGGCACTCAGAGTTTATGATCGGTACACATGGATGTGCAAATGTGGGCTTGTATATTCCCAGTCAGTGCCAGCTGTTTTGATGCTGAGGTGGCTTGCTCACAAGACGAAGAATGATAATAAATTAAGTGACTGTGTTTGGCAGGCAGGATTTTGGCATTCGCAACCCTTTGTTATGCAATGTTATCAATTTATCTTTGCAAAAATCTAGCCAACCAGCTGTTCCGATTCATCTTTAAGGGACAAAATCTTTATAATATTCTCTCAGGGCTAATGTTGCCTATAGGCAAAATGATGTACATGCCAATAAATATTGGTTTGCTTAGTTCTGATCTAGTATGTTGGCTGAACTCAGACATTGGGGTACACAAAAGATGGTTTATAGCTTAAGGTGTTCTATGAAGCCAGCCAATTATGGTTTATCCAAGAAAACATGGATAAACAAGCCGTTGCTCAATGTAATATGGAAACCCAGTCATACTTTTCCTCCCCATATTGCCTGGGGTAAAATGCAGCATCCATTGCACAAATAGAATGACTGGCTGCTTGCTCTCCTTTAACAGCATTCAAATTATATCAGCATAGGGGATTTGTAGTAGTGAGAAGTGAAGTTGCTTCTCCTGTTTATTGTGTTGGGTGGAAATGAGCTGAAATCAGTATTTCCGGAAGATACCAGGCTAGGATAGTAAAGAATAAAATGAGCCTGAATCTTTTACTTATTTACTTACAGTATTTGCCCAATGTCAACTTTCTACTATCAGTCACTCATGCCCTAGTCACCACCCAAATGAACTATTGCAATGTGCTCTGTAGCAGGGGTCTCCAACCTTGGCAACGGGGTCTCCCACCTTGGCAACTTTAAGACCTGTGGACTTCAACTCCCAGAATTCCTCAGCCAGCAAAGCTGGCTGAGGAATTCTGGGAGTTGAAGTCCACAGGTCTTAAAGTTGCCAAGGTGGGAGACCCCTGCTCTATAGGGAGCTGCCTTTGAAGAGTATTCAGAAGCTTCAGTTGGTACAAAATACAGTGGCATAGACAGTTATTGTGTGCTCCAAGATCTGTACACAATACACCCCTGCTATGCAAGCTGCATTGGTGGTCAGTTTGCTTCTGGGTTCAATTCAAAATTCCTTTAAAGCCTTACATGGCATGTGACTGGGATATTTGAGGGACTGCTCTCCCCAGTTACATACATCAGGTTTGGCAGGAAAGGCATGTTGTGAGTCCCATTGGCTAGGGAATGTTGTTGTGTGGAACCTAGGAAGAAAGCCTTTTCTGCTTAGCCCCCTCCCTGTGGAACATCATTCTACTCAGAACTTCCACTCAGGGTCACCTGGAACCATGAGATGGGCAGCAAATAAATTATTCCTCAGCCAGCTTTGAACTCTGGGAGTTGAAGTCCACAAGTCTTAAAGTTGCCAAGGTGGGAGACCCCTGCTCTATAGGGAGCTGCCTTTGAAGAGTATTCAGAAGCTTCAGTTGGTACAAAATACAGTGGCATAGACAGTTATTGTGTGCTCCAAGATCTGTACACAATACACCCCTGCTATGCAAGCTGCATTGGTGGTCAGTTTGCTTCTGGGTTCAATTCAAAATTCCTTTAAAGCCTTACATGGCATGTGACTGGGATATTTGAGGGACTGCTCTCCCCAGTTACATACATCAGGTTTGGCAGGAAAGGCATGTTGTGAGTCCCATTGGCTAGGGAATGTTGTTGTGTGGAACCTAGGAAGAAAGCCTTTTCTGCTTAGCCCCCTCCCTGTGGAACATCATTCTACTCAGAACTTCCACTCAGGGTCACCTGGAACCATGAGATGGGCAGCAAATAAATTTAATAGCAATAAATAATAATCATTCCCCCAAAATAAGATTGAACCCAAGCCTATTGGCCATCAGGGAGACCCTTAAAACATGGATTTGTCAGCTAGCTTGGGAATCCCATAGTAAAGTGGAACCTGTTAGATGGTTATATGGATTAATGGAATACACTCTCTATATGTTTTCCTTCCACCTTGTTTTTATTTGTTTTTATCTTGCTTTAATTTTGTTTTAATTTCAATTGGTTGTTTTAAGAATTTTGTGTGTTTTTTATTGGTGAATTTGGCCATTTCACTCACCCTTAAGATATAATCCAGCAAGAATTGCAGCTAGTAAATCTCACTGAAACCAACTAGAGCAGGGGTCTCCAACCTTGGCAACTTTAACCCTGGCGGACTTCAACTCCCAGAATTCCACAGCCAGCAAAGCTGGCTGTGGAATTCTGGGAGTTGAAGTCCTCCAGGCTTAAAGTTGCCAAGGTTGGAGACCCCTGAACTAGAGTATACAAGAGCAAAAGTGGTACAACATATCTTTAGACTAAGGATGGAGCAGGAAAATGGAAAAAGCATCCGATTCATGATCTAACCACTTGCAATGATCCTTTCACACAGCCACTTCCTACCGTCTTGGAAGGGAAACTGTAAAACGGCTGATTTCCGTAACAACTTTGTGCATCCAGGTGTGGCAATCTGTTTCCATCCTCTGCTTGTTTCTGACAAAAAGGTTGCCCATTGGTGGGATTAGAAACAACAACAATAAATCATTTTTCCAAGCTGGCACCTTCCCAACTCCCATAATTCTCAGAGGATTTAACTATAGATTTTGGGATTTGTAGTCCATCATAAATAAAATTGTAGAAACCAAGATAAACGGATGCATAATTCAGCAGAGTTCTTATGTTTCTGTCTGCCTCCCGGGGAGAGGGGGAAAAAGGGCCCTCTGGATATTGTTAATTATTATTCCTCTCATCCATGTCCAACAGCCATTAGTTACTCTGGGCTGCTAGAAGCTGCACTCCAATGAATTACTATACCTCACCCTAAGCCTCTCCATCTTTATTCTATATAAAGCATGCTGTATAATCAACGATTCATCTCTTCCCCCCCCCACCCCCCTCGTACTATATTTCTTATTTCTCATCCTTTCATATCCCAGGACTTCCCCTCACCCCCTTTATCGTTTATCTTCTTCCACTTATTGTTTCTTCAAAGCACAGAACCATTTCTTTACCAACAAGATGGCTTCCTTTCTTCTATGTTTATCACAAGCCAGGCTCTCCCTGTCAGGGAAGACAAATATTTTGCATGGCCTTAAACCAACACAAAAGCCATCCTTTCTGGCGCCACTAAGTCAGAGAGGTTTTTTTGTGTTGTGTTGTCCCCCTCCTCCCTCCACCAACTTTTTTTGGGACCAGTTTTGTCTCCTTGCTGTCCTCCCAACCCACTAACTCTTGTGACTACTTTGAAAAGAACAGGCAAAAAAAGTCTGTCATTTTGGAGTGGAGGAGAGAAGTGGCTGAAAACTTCCATCCTTGAGGTTGAGCGGTTTTTTCTCTCTCTTTTAATTTTTTCCCCGTTTTTGGCAGGTGGTTGATGGAAACCACATGATGGTTCAGCCCCTGAAGTCATTTGTGTGTGTGTGTGTGTGTGCGAGCGTGTGTGTGAGCTCTGTACCTCATTGAAACCAGCTTGCCTACAAGGAAGTCAACCCCTCTCAATCCCCTCTAGTACAGTACAGCCTCCTCCAGTCCTGCGAAGGGCTTGACACACTCAGCTCCAGTCTGCTGGCAAAAGGGGAAAAAAAAAACATACAAAAAACAAGCGGAGGAACAGAAAAAAGACGGACTTTAACAAGGCGGTCAAGGAGAAGGCGCTTGGGTGGAGAAGAAAGATCTGCTTCAGGTGTGATTCTGAGGACCAAACTCTGATCTGAAGGTACTTTTTCTTTTTCTTTTTCCCTTTCCCTTTTTCTTCTCTCAACTCATTTTCCGAAGTTTGGTGGGGTTTGGTTTTTTTTGTTCTCTCTCTTGGAGAGTCTTTGGGGCAAATGGATTAAATGCAGTGGACCACACAGGAATTTCAGCCACGGAACCAGCAGAAACTGGGAATTTGGATTTTTAGATCCCTTGCTCTCACTCTCGACTTAAGCCACAGTGTTCTTTTACTCTAACCCCATTAGAACTTCCTCCTTCCTAATTTTTTTTAAAAATCCACTCTGTTCCATTTACTGTCCCATTACACTGTCTCCCCCCCTGCTCTAACTATTAGAGATCACTCCTCTTACGCTCTCAGGAATAAATTGTAAGAGTCCTGCATATCTACTTCTCATCCACCCTTTCTCCAGCCGCATACATTTCATGTGTCCATAAGGGGTGGAATTGTTCTCTCCAGTTGTCATTCCCTACATTTTGCTCCCCCTCCCTGTAAACTGATGAGAATCCTACTGTTAACAGCTTGCTCTTAAGCTCCCTTATTCTCAGGTTTCCTTTCATCTACTTGGCAGCTGCCTAACCTTGTAAGACTTATTTGATTGTTTCATTCTCGCTCCCTGGAAGAGCTTTTAGGGAACCCCTGCGTTGTAGTTGGAAAAGAACTACGATAGGTGTGTAACACAAGGAACCTAGGCTGATCTCAGCAGCTAGCCACACATTGTTCAAGCTCCCTTGTGGTGCGTCCCCAACTTTTTTGAAGGATGGCTCAAACCCTACTAAGAAGGGAATTTGGGACTGTCATCTCAAACACTGTGTTTGGTCCGCACTTATGTGCGGATGAGAAGGAGACAGGACGGCTCTGAAGCCACAAGGTCTAATTCACTGGGGAGTTCAGCCTTGAGGAAGTGAGGAGAAATGGCACATAATTGTGGGATGGAAGTTGTACATGTTCGTCTATGTTTTTGTCTTACATCCCAACATTTGTGGGAGCAGAGATCCCTGAATATGGATCTTTCTGATTTCTAGGTATAGATTTTCTGCAACAGAGTAAATGTATGAACTGGCTGGGGTGATCCTCAACAATTCCCATAATCAACCAAGCTGGAAGTATGGAATTGTAGCTGGAGCTATATTTGTGCTTATCTAGCTAATATATCAAAGGTGTCCATGCCCAAACTCCTTGTATCCAAAGAGAGAAGTGAACTGAATGTGCCAGACTTTTTCTAAAGCAGGGCTTTCCAAGGGATTTGGTTTTGAAAACACCTCTCTTTTATTCCTTTCGCTTGTGGTGTTTTTCCAACTCAGGGGTAGATGCAATCTCCCGTTCTCAACCTGTGCAAACTAGTAAGTTAAAATTAAAACAAAGGGTGATTTTTTGGGGGGAAATGCAGCTCCAATGGGTTTTTCTGAGTTCCCATGAAAAGGGAGCCTAAGTCGCTCAGATCTGCTCATTGACTCTAGCGCCCTCTAGCTCCACTTCCAACTATGCAAGATTGGCCATCAGAGGAGTGCCTTTTGGTCCAGGTATGATCAGAATCTCTCTCCAATATCCCAGGAGCAGTTAGAGCAGGGGTGAAATCCAGCAGGTTCTGACAGGTTCTGGAGAACCGGTAGCGGAAATTTTGAGTAGTTTGGAGAACTGGCAAATACCACCTCTGGCTGGCCCCAGAGTGGGGAGGGAATGGGGATTTTGCAGTATCCTTCCCCTGCCACACCCACCAAGCCATACCACGCCCACCAAGCCACGCCCACAGAACCGGTAGTAAAAAAAATTGGATTTCATCACTGAGTTAGAGGACTCTGCAAAACTTACCAGAAGGGCAGAAACTGCCTTTCCCTGACGTTTTTCTTCAAACTCTCATATTCAGAGCTGTACTGCCTCTGGTCGTGGCGATTTTAACTAGCTTTCAAGTCACTGACTCCCCCATCTAAGCCCCTTGTGGAGTCATTTAGCCTCCCATTCCATCTTGCGGGAACAGCTTCCCTAAATGAAACACAGGCTTGCAAATTATAAAAGAGAACTTTTATTTGTCTCTCTTTCTGTTTTATTGCTGTTCTTTGATTCGGCACTCTTCTGGATTTTGTCTTCCCTAGCCAATCAGCATCAGATCTTTCTGATAGTTGGAGAACCCAGAGTCAGATATTTATTGTTAAATTTACTTGCTGCCTATCTTGCCAAGGGGCTAACACTGAGACCCCTATCTTTTGCTAAGGGTATACAGAGAAGCCCTGTATTCTCCTC
This sequence comes from Thermophis baileyi, assembly GCA_003457575.1. Taxonomy (NCBI): domain Eukaryota; kingdom Metazoa; phylum Chordata; class Lepidosauria; order Squamata; family Dipsadidae; genus Thermophis; species Thermophis baileyi. Next base: position 1,975,079 of record QLTV01002677.1, read on the forward strand.
TGTAGTTTCTCAATTCAGCATAGCATTATATATATATAAAAAAATCTTTCTTAAATCCAAGCTGTCTTGGATTTGTCCAGTGTGAGTCGAAACATGAGCAGAGCAGGCTGGAAGAGTTTTCCATTCATAGCCAGCATAAATGTTTGCAAACCGGGACTGCAAAGCCAGCAGTGTCTCCAGGAGCTTCCTATTCCCACCCTTGGAAGCAATTATACAAGGAGGCCCCCAGGGGGATAGGAAACCCACAATGTCTGCCAATTTAAGCAAAGCCTCCTCAATCCTTTTAGCGGATCAAGCACTAGGGAGGCGGGGAGGATGGTTATAGATGTTAGAAAGAGAGAACGAGAGGGAGAAAATTAAGACAGACTGAGCTGATCCAAGGTTAACACAGGAGAGGCATCCAGCTAAAATGGGAGATAGGGAAGAGTTGGTGGCTTTCACTAAGAAGGCAAGAGGGGAGTGGCAGAAGTGCTTAGGCCAACAGATGTGGGAAGAACACAGCAGCTCCTTGCTGCTGCCTCTATCTTTAGGAGAGTAGATCTAACTGGCTTGTGGAGGAAAGGCTGCCTGGGAGAAAAACTATATGCCTGCTTGCCAAGTCTGCATCCTTGCGCCAACTCTGCCTTTCTTGGCCGTGCAATTTCCTTGGCAGCCTGCTGCTTGCTGAGCTGGCAGGCATGACCCATTGCCTGCTATTAGAATCCTCAAGCTGGCTCCACACAGCCACAGATGTCAAAGCCACACGGGTTCCTCTGACCCACAGCACGTGGCATTCCCCCCCCCACCCCCGCAGGCTTCTTATTTTTAATTTGATTGTTCCAGAGCTGTGTTGGTCAGTCAATCCTGTAATTGGTTTTTCCAGTCACCATCTTTTCCCCTTCTCCCATTATTGTACCAAAGGCCACATTGTCATGGCTGGAATCAGGACACCTGGATGGATTCCAGCATCCACCGCTCTAAGCTGGCAGCCATAATCCCGAATGGTCCTGACACTTGAATTCTGTCTCCATCTTTCCTGTCTCCTTACGTCATAGGGGAGAAACCAATTTGTCAGGCATTGTATACATAATATCTCAGTCCTATGTTCTTTCCCACCCTTCTAGGGTGGGTTTTTTTTTTAAGGCAGACAATATCTCTATGGTGTTGTGTTTTGTTTGGATCCCTTTAAAATATCCCTGCAATCTGGCAAAATATACTTACAGGTTCAGAGGATTGTTTTTGTGGGAGTAAATTTGAGAGGCAGGAGTGCTATGAGAGCTGCCTTGATCTCCTGACCTCGTAGGAAAGTGGGTTATAAAGCTAACGGAGAGAAATGAGTAAGTAAAATGTTGCTTTGGTGCAATGACTAACAATGAGGGAGGTGACATTGGAACCAAAGTGTCCCAGCGTTGAGGCTTTAAGTTGCAATTAATTTGAAATTAAAATTTGCCTTTCTCCCCAAGTGACTTTCAGCCTCATCCAAGCATGATGGCTTGTAGTACAACAGTAACAAAGGCAGGCTTTATTAACAGCACAGGGATGATGGCTACCACTATAAGGCATTGCAAATCACTAGGGAGGAAAAAGCCAGGGACACTGAATCTACAAATTGAGTGCCTTAATTGTACACTCTCCCTTGCAGTAGGCTGACACTGTTGATCTAGATTTCTCAACTCAAAGAAAGCCCTGTTAAATATAAGCATAGGTAAGTATGCCTAGAATTTCAGACTGAACGTCCTACAGATGAAGAAAATGTATTGAGTATTACGGTAGTAGTATTTGTTCAGAATGGAGGGAGTCATTAAAAAAGCAAGAAATGCAGCAATGGTGACTAATTTCTTTATCCAACATGAGCATAGTCTAATTACGCACATCATTCTCATGATATGTCAAATTTCAAGCTGATTTATTTATCACACATATATATTCCACCTTTCCTCCAAGAGCTTGTGGGGAGGCGTTATTCCTTCTGTCTTCATAACAATCTGTGAGTTGCTTAGGCTTAGGGATTGAGTCAAACATGCACACAATTCACATGAAACATTGGATAAGCATCATTTCTTGATGAGCAATACAACTGATTATGGACTAACGAAACATCATAACAAGGAGTAATCCAAGTAACAAGTAAACAACTCAAGGAATGTTGCCAGCTGTAAGATTTTTTTCCACTCAAAAAGCAAAAGAAATATAGTTTGAAAACACAGGAATCTTTCTGATTATTAGTCCATTTGGCCTATCATTATTTATCATAATTCCTACAGTTGCTACAAGGCCTCCTATTTGAACATTTTTAATGGAGATACCAGAAATTGGAAAGCAAATGCACCACCATTAAGCTATCACCTGTTCCTGCACACACACACACACACACACACACACACACACACCAAAATTGTCTCTTGAAACTCAGAGATATGCTTCCATATTCTTCTTCTATGGTGTCACCTGGAAATAGTTCCCCCACAGGAGAGTCATGAAATTCTTTGTCCCAGTTGTACTTAACCATGATGCAAACATAATAAGAATTGCAAATACCGGTAATACCTAATCAAGATGAAAAGTATCTTGTTTTTGTTGCATCTCCATGACCTCGTCCTCATTTTGTTCCCAATCTTTAATATAAGATTGTATTGAGACATCCTGAGCTATACCTGGGTTAGCAGATCCGCCCTCCCCTTTATATACAGGTAGTCCTCGACTTACAACAGTTCATTTAGTGACCGTTCAAAGTTACAACAGCATGAAAAAGGTGAGTTATGACCATTTCCCACACTTATGATTGTTGTGGCATCCTCATGGTCACATGATCAAAATTCAGATGCTTGGCAACAGACTCATATTTATGACAGTTGAAGTGTCCCGGGCTCATGTGATCCCCTTTTGCGATGTTCTGACAAGCAAAGTCAATGGGGAAGCCAGAGGTTGGGCTCAATTGTGACCGTAAGTCGAGGACCAGTGGTGGGTTGCTGCCAGTTCGGACTGGTTCTTTAGTACCGGTGGAGGAAATTTACCATCGCTCGCAGAACCGGCAGCGATGACCGGTGGTCCACGCTCCCGAACCGGTCCTCCGGTCACCGTGGCTTGCAAAAAAAACCTCTGCGCATGTGCAAAAGCTTCTGCGCATGCGCAGAGGGTCATTTCCGGGTGTTTTGCATGATGCAACGGGGGGGGTGCGCACACATGCAAAACACGCACTTCCGTCGCGATGCGAACTGGTAGGGAAGGAGCTGAGGTGGCGCAGTGGTTAGAGTGCAGCACTGCAGGCTACTTCAGCTGACTGCTAGCTGCAGTTCAGCGGTTCAAATCTCACCGGCTCAAGGTTGACTCAGCCTTCCATCCTTCCGAGGTGGGTAAAATGAGGACCCAGATTGTTGGGGGCAATATGCTGACTCTGTGAACCGCTTAGAGAGGGCTGTAAAGCACTATGAAGCGGTATATGTGTCTAAGTGCTAAGTGCCTAAGTGGAACCCACCCCTGTCGAGGACTACCTGTATTCTGACACTATCTTAAGGGCAGCTTCAAGATGTATAACATGTAGGAGGCTTTCTCACTCATGCCTTGGAGGGAGGGAAATCAGGGGACTGCAGTGATTCTGAAATAGGCGCAGCAGAGGCAGGATGGGGATCAGCAGTGGGAATACTCAGTGTTATGCTGGTATAATTTCTTGCATCCAATATGGATGCAGAATGTTGCAGCATAGCAGCAAAGAAAGGTCCAAAGGAAGCCACATGCAGGAGATGTAAAACAACAAAATAGTTCTGCATTTATTTTTTAATAGTTCCTTTCATCCAACCCGAGCAACTTAGCCTCCCTTTTCAACATGTTTCTCCCCCCGCCCCCCCCAGCATTACTGCAATCTGGAATATTCCAGTGTCTTAGCCAGCTGGTTGCTGGCACGCTTTTGTTGCCATTGTCTTCCAACTGGCACTATTGTTAAAAATAAAGTTCAGATCCTAAGTGAGCATTTTGTATGGACAAGGAGCCAACTTATTTGAAAGGCAAGCTCCAGTTGTGATACTTTAGGCTGGAAATGGGTGGAGAGGTTTGCTGAGCTGCAGTGCAGATGAGAGTAGGAACCAAAAACTCTTCGCCTCTATTCATGAAAAGCAGAATCTGGCTCTGGCACAGTGGCAGCCGCAGGGGGAAATGCCTGTAATTGACAGCTTCATGTAGAGCGCTGCATGATGTTTGGGGAAAGCTGCAAGATCAGGGCCAAGATGTGAACATGTTCAAAGCTGGTCCAAGATCATTGGTTGCAGGAAATCCACCCCTAACACGCTCTAATTAACAATCGTGGAGAGCACATTCCACTCCGAAAGGCTGCTGAGAAAGGGTCATTGAAATAAATAACAATTGCAAAATAGCTCTGCAACGGGGCACCAAGGGTGCAAGGGAGAACTTCCAATTAGCCCAGGAGTCTGTGCCTTGGCTAAGGTTGAATTAAAAGTCACTCAGTCCAGGGGTTCTCCACTTTGCATAATCTTCCTTTCCTACCCAGAACGGACCAATGTTTCCTCCTGGTCTCAAATCTGCTAAAGAGAAAAAGATGGAATAGCTAGTCATTGGCTTTTGATGGGTAATACTAAAAGTCCTCTGTTAGATAGTGGGTAGAGATGACAGGAGACAGACTTCCAAAGCAGCTCTTTATTTCAGCTCTTGTGTAAGCAACCAGCAAAGAGCAGTCTGACAGCTTGCCCTTTTATAGGGAGCTGTCAGACAGACCAGCCAATAGCGTTTGAGCTTTTTCCCGCTCAAACGCTGGACCTGGTTGGAACCATGCAACACAGTTGAAACAGTTAGAACATAACACCCCTCCCCTCCTGGATGGAGCTGTCCAGCATACGTAATCACGCAGGTAGGCGGGGCGTTTTGAAGCCCTACTAGACCTGCGCAATTCAGATGGCGGTGAGGCAGCGGACTGTGCGGCCAGGNGCTGTCCAGCTCACGCAGGTAGGCGGGGCGTTTTGGAGCCCTACTAGACCTGCGCAATTCAGTTGGTGGTGAGGCAGCGGCCTGTGCGGACAGGTCTGCTGCTGCTCCGGGGCTCGAGCATGGAAGCTCCGAAGCTCCTGG
>QLTV01002677.1:1983335-2009633 GCA_003457575.1 Thermophis baileyi
TTTCTCCCTGGTCGGGTCGAAAGGCGCCGGCGGGTGGAAGGTGGACATAGCGGCAGAAGGAGGCAGGAAGATGTCTGCCTGGCTGGTTGAAAGTGCTGAAGAAGCTAGTCACAGTTCTCCTGGCCCAAGCCCTCGTCGCCACTGTTAGATAGTGGGTAGAGATGACAGGAGACAGACTTCCAAAGCAGCTCTTTATTTCAGCTCTTGTGTAAGCAACCAGCAAAGAGCAGTCTGACAGCTTGCCCTTTTATAGGGAGCTGTCAGACAGACCAGCCAATAGCGTTTGAGCTTTTTCCCGCTCAAACGCTGGACCTGGTTGGAACCATGCAACACAGTTGAAACAGTTAGAACATAACACCCTCCATTACAATTCTCCCGAAGGAGCTTCCAGATGCAATAGCAATAGCAACAGCACTTAGACTTATATACCGCTTTACAGTGCTTTACAGCCCTCTCTAAGCGATTCACAGAGTCAGCATATTGCCCCCAACAATCTGGGTCCTCATTTTACCGACCTCGGAAGGATGGAAGGCTGAGTCAACCTTGAGCCGGTGAGATTTGAACTGCCGAACTGCAACTAGCAGTCAGCTGAAGTAGCCTGCAGTACTGCACTCTAACCACTGCGCCACCTCGGCTCTGCAAGTAGTCCTCACGTAATGACCGTCTTGTTTAGTGACCATTCAAAGTTATAATGGCACTGAAAAAGTAACTTTATGACTGGTGATTGTACTTACCACTGTTAGAGCGTCCTTACGATCAGGTGTTTGGGATTTGGGTGTTTGCAACCAACAAGCATTTATGACCCATGCAGTGTCTTGTGAATACATGATTGCTATTTGCATGCTTCCTAGCCAGCTTCCGACAAGCAAAGTTGGTGAAGAAATCAGCAACAAAATCGCAAGTCGCAGTCACATGATGTCTTGTTCAACAACTGGGTTGCTTAGCAATGGAGTTGTTTGTCCAAGTTGTGGTAGTTAAGCAAGAACTACGTGTGTGAACTTTTCTACACCTTACCAGTCAAAAATATGATGTGCCTAATCCATGTTTCCATCCATAGAGGATCATTTTTGTCAGAATTAAAAAGGCCAGCAAAGCAGTGGGAAAACACAGGCGTATTCCAAAGACAGAGGATAAAGTCTATGCACACATCTGTGTATGCACACACTCACTGGAGAGTAGTATTCCAAGAAATAGGGCAAACACACAACAAAACCCTTGTTTGGAAAAGCTCCTACGTTTACATTTCTTTATATCACATTCCTTATAACATTCTTCCCTATTACTGTCAAAGTGTGTTAAAAGTTAAACAAACAAGAAAGAAAAGAGAATTTGGTATTGCCAGTTCTCAAGGCTGATGAGAAAGTTCAAATCTTATTAGTTCTTGCTTTGACATTCACAGCATGGGGCTGGTTGCTGTAATAGCTCTGTTTTCCCTTTCTAGGCCCTTTCTCCTGCGATTCCCTGCCCCCCCTTGAGTTGGAATAAAATCATGCCATCTTAACATTGACTGTTTGCATCACCAATTCCTATCCTACATCTGCAGCAATTCCAGCTGCATGCACACTCTTTCCAGACCAGTAATGGGTTTTACTTACCTTTGCTACCGGTTCAGAGATGTGCGCGTGTGCGCTGCTTCTGCGCATGCGCAGATCGTCCGTGATGACGTCTGGGTGGGTGGGCAGAGCCTCCTGCCACCACTGCTACCGGTTCGCTTGAACCGGGGCGAACCGGTAGCAACCCACCACTGTTCCAGACCCTCTGGCTTTGCAAGTCACCAGCAAGCAAGCAAGCACCAACCAGGGGGCTGCATCCTGAATAGGGTGGGCCCGATATTCTTGAATTGCAGGACTCTGCTTTGGCTTTCCCAGGTTGTCTGCTTCTCTTCTGACATCCTATCTGGGCATTGCATACTTTATGATATGAAATGAAAAAAAAACTTACAGGAAATCAAGCCTCAATCATAAAAATGTGTCTACAATTTTTTTTGTACTATTACTTTTTACTGAAGATATTTTTTTACAGAGTAAAAATAATACAAATTTAAAGAACAAAAAAGTAAACTGATAAGTGAATAAGCAAGAAATAAAAGAAAAAAGGTAGAAAAGAAAGAAGAAAAAAGAGATATAAAAAAGCAGCTTCTGATCTTCTTTACAGCAGTTACAGTAAATGCATTTATATTTTATCCTCTCTATAGTTATATTGTGGCTTTCTTTTTTCCTTATTCTACCCTTGCTATTTCTCAAACCCATAAATCACACATTCGTTTTTTTATAGTTTTAGCAAAAAGTACATAAATGGTTTCCAGTCAGAAAATGTCTATAATTTTTTTTAATTAACTGAGCAAGATAAAACAGATTGCAATTTGGATAGGTAGGGAATGAAAAAGCAGAACAGTCAGTTCAGAGGGCTAATGACCAGATGGAAGAAAGATATCTGTACCATCTAATACACCTCTGGTCACGCCTATATCTTGGTAACTTTGCCTTTGTGATCATGGGTAGTGAAGGGCTATAAATTCTATATACCTAGGGTGGATGTCGGCAACCCGTGGCTCCAGAGCTGCATGTGGCTCTTTGACCCCTCTTCTGCGGCTCCCTGCTGACCCGGTCACGCGACCTGCTCTCCACCCCGAGACACTGGCCCAACCAGCTAACACGAGGGCTGGTGGGGTGGGAATGGGATACGGGAGGAGGGTACGACGGAAAGGGGGACAGGCCCGCAGCTGAGCATGAGCCACGGCGGCAGCTTCCCCAAAGATGACCCTCCTCCTCACGCAACTCCCTGGTTGGCTGTTGTGGGGCCGGGAGGGTGCGTACAAGCAGGGATACCCTCCTCAAGCGAGCGGCCGGGCTTGGCCAAAGCACAGCAAAGGCACGCAGAGCGGGCAGGTTGGCTGATGGGCAAGTGTTTTTGGCAAGGGCACTCCGGCTTTCTCCGAGCCTGATCCCCGGGGGGGGGTGCGAGGTTCGGCGGGGCCAGCCCCCTTTTCCCACTGCCCTGAGCTTCTTTACTCCTCCAGCTGAGCAGTGCCGCCGCCAGCGTTGATTGAAAAGCGTCCTCCGGGCGGCAAAAGAAGAGAGAGAAAAGAGAGAGAGAGAAATGAGAGAGAGAGAAAAGGGGAGAAAAAGAGAAAGAGAGAGATAGAAATGAGAAAATGATGGAGGGAGAGAATGAGAGAGAGGAAAAAGAGAGAGAAACAAATGAGAGAGAGAGAAGGGGGAGAGAGAGAGGGAGAGAGAAATGAGAGAGAGATGGAGGGAGGGAGAGAGAAACAAGGGAAAGAAAGAAAGAGAGAGGGAGAGGGAAAGGGAGAGGAAAAAGAGAAAAACAGAAATGAGAGGGAGAGAAAGAGAAAGAGAAAGAGAGAGAAAAGGGGAGAAAGAGGGAGAAAGAGGGAGAGAATAAGAGAGAGGAAAAAGAGAGAAACAAAAGAGAGAGAAGGGGGAGAGAGAGAGACAAATGAGAGAGAGTTGGAGGAAAAGAAGCGGCTCTGGAGCCACATGTGGCTCTTTCATCCTTCTGCTGCGGCTCCCTGTCACTCAAAATATGCGTTGCAACCGCCAATGTGCGACACCCGCCGGCACGTAATTTATTGAGCTTTTTAACCCATCTTTTTTTTCGGAGTTCAAAATGTTTTTCTTGCATGCAGAAATAAAAATGTTTTTTCTCTGTAGATCATTGTTTTCATAAATGCAACACGATAGTTTTTTTTTTATACATAGCATAAAGGTAAAAAATGATATATGCAGTGTTATCGAGTTGGCCACACCCACCCAAGTTTTGTGGCTCCCAGTGTTTTCTTTTCTGTGGGAAACAGGTCCAAATGGCTCTTTGAGTGTTTAAGATTGCAGATCCCTGACCTAGCAGCTGTGATGAGGCAGTGTCAGATTCAGGGCTATTATTTAAATTAGATAACAAGCAGTCCCTGAGCATAAGGGGTGGAGCAATTTGAGTAGCAGAAGGTGGGACCAATAGTATCACTGCATTCGAGATGACTTCTTGAAACAGTGGGGAACATCCTGCCTCCCAGTCTACCCTTTGAAAAATATGCTGTAAAAATTAACAACTGAACCAAACTTGCCTACCTCACACTCCTGCTTATAGGGGCCAAACTACATATTGTACTGCCATTCTGACACATTAAATCACAACATAAGATTGTTGAGGTTTTGGACTGGGGACTAGACAAGGCCAGGGTTATGTGTGTAAGGGGTAACATTAGCGTTGTAAGGGCATTATGTTGACACACCCTAAGCTTCAAAATGGGGGAAGGTCTTAGTAAACGGGCAGAGGTCTTGAGCCTTGCAAATGATCAAAGCATTTTCCTTTTTTTCAGCTTTACAAGCTAAATTATAATGGAAAAGTTGGGTGGGGGAGATAGGGCCCAGTGAGCTGCTGTGGTACTTGCACAATTAATCATTTTTAAATAGAAACATGCAGAAATGGGGTCCTTGAGTCTGGGGTGGTGGGACAGGAAGAGGAGGTCTTCGCTATTAACTGTGAAGAAACAAATCATTAACAAACATGCTCCTCGTTTTCCAGATTTTCTCCGGTTTTTAATAATAAATCAGCATAAGTCAATCAAGGTTGTGAGATTATCGTTTCTCTTCTGAAAAAATGCTTCTTGGGGTGACAATCATGAAGGAACTTTAGGAGTCAGTGTCTATGGAGATTCTCAGTCATCCAGATCATGGTTGTCCCAAAGGTGCTTTTTCAAGTCAATCTTGCTTTATGTCTATTCCAAACCTTCAGGATGGCATGCCTAAAAAAATGATGTTGAAAATCAACATCTCCTCATTTATCTCCAACACCTCTTCTTCTAAACAGTCATTCATCTCCCCCAACACCTCTTCTCCCAAACAGTTAGGCTTCCAATTGCCAATTGCTCAGCTGTTTATCCTTTTTCTGAGAGGAAGACAGCAGGTGAAGACTTGCCCTCTTTATCCCCAGTGTTGTCAATCTGAACCCCACAGGAAAACTTAAAAGGATGCCAGATGCTCCATATGTTGCCCATCACTAATGCGATCTTTGACATCTATGGTGATCCTAAAGTGTATTAGTCCCACCACCAGCACCCATGCTTGTTAAGAAAGCATCAGCTACTGGTGTCACTGAGAGATTTTCCTCCAGTGCAAACAAGGAGCTATGGGTCTCAAATCCAGACTGACATTGCAAAGACTCTTTTAAATTTGGGAGCTTCCATATTTGCAATACAGGTAGTCCTCAACTTACAATAGTTCACTTAGTGACCATTCAAAGTTACAACGGCACTGAAAAAAAGGGACTTATGACCATTTTTCATACTTATGACAGTTACAGCATCCTTATGGTCACGTGATTTATATTCAGATGCTTGACAACTGAGTCACATTTATGACAATTGAGGTGTCCTAGGGTCACCTTTGCAAGTCAATGGGGAAACCAGTTCCACTTAACTTCCGTGTTACTAATTCAACAACTGCAGTGATTCGCTTAACAAATGTGGCAAGGAAAGTAAAATGGGACAAAACTCACTTAACAAATTTATCACTTAGCAACATAAATGTTGGGCTCCATTGTGGTCATAAGTTGAGGACTACCTGTACATGCAGGGGCAACTGCAGGAGAGGAACTTAAAAAAGTCAAGATGGAGTCTTTGATCATGTGATCAAAAAAGAGGTGTGACTTAAAAAAGGGTAGGTCTTTAATTATATGTTTGCATCCGCCATTTTGACTTTTTTGAGATCCTTTCCACAGATGCTGCTTAATGTGTATTTAAGCATCAGTTGCATAGTTGCTAGTTAACTGACTTCCCATCTACTTTGACTCTGAACAAAAGGGAAGATCCAAAGGAAAAGCAAACTTGAAAAAGGGAGAGGTATATTTGTAAATGTGTAAGGTGGGGTCATACCAGTTCAAGAGACAGCGCTGCCAAGTCTGGTTTCAATATGACAGAAAGGGGAAATTATTAAATGCACATGGGAGAAACTTTTAAAACGTATTTCATACATTTTAATAAGGTTTAAATGAAATGAATTCCACATTAATTTTTTTTGTCCTGGCCCCATCTACATTTTTGAACTATGGCCCCCAGAATGCCATTCAATACCCATATGTGGGTCCTGCTCGTAAAAAAAACCACATCCTCCCACTTAGGGTAAATGGAGAGATGCTTCTCTAATTGGATGTGGCACCAGGAGGGGATTCCAGGAGGCCTTTTGAATATTTTATCATAGAGCAGTGTGACTCAACCTCAGCAACTTTAAGATGGGTGGACTTCCACTCCCAGAATTCCCCATTCAGCAATGCTAGGGAATTCCGGGAACTGAAGCCCACACATTTTAAATTTGCTGAGGTTGAGCAACAGTCATAGAGAATGCACCGTGGCAATGAGTGCACTATTGGAAGACCTAAAATATCAGTCTAGGGGATAGATTGTCTTAGAGAAAATCTATTGATGTGGTCAGTAGGAGTAAAACATGATTTGATAGCACAATCAATCAGTCACCATAAAGAATGACAGCTAATTTTTTTCTGAATCTGCCAAGTAATGGCAGCTAGTATGGTAAAGACTCTGGATGGACCTTAACCCTTTCTGAAACCCACCCTTCTCTTATAAAGAAGGAAACATGGTTTAATCAGGGCTGGGTTTTTGAATTATGGGAGGAGTGTGCTGGAGAGTTGTCATATCACATACTCAAACCAAGTTTAATGAAGTCCTAGGAGGGAAGCCATGGGATGCGGTGGCTCAGTGGCTAAGATGCTGAGCTTGTTGATCAAAAGGTTGGCAGTTCAGCGGTTCGAATCCCTAGTGCCACGTAATGGGGTAAGCTCCTGTTACTTGTCCCAGCTTCTGCCAACCTAGCAGTTCGAAAGCACGTAAAAAATGCAAGTAGAAAAAATAGGGACCACCTTTGGTGGGATGGTAACAGCGTTCCATGCGCCTTTGGCGTTTAGTCATGCCGGCCACATGACCATGGAGATGTCTTCGCACAGCGCTGGCTCTTCGGCTTTGAAACAGAGATGAGCACCGCCCCCTAGAGTCGGGAATGACTAGCACATATGTGCGAGGGGAACCTTTACCTTTACCTTTAGGAGGGAAGCCAAGTAAACACCTGTGGAAACATCAGGGCTTTCTTTTACCTCAGCTTACTTTTCTCTAGAGTAGTGCAGTCAACCAGAACAGCATTCCCCCAGTGTGGTGTTCTTTAGATAGATTGGTACTACAATTTCCAAATTTCGCTATCATTTAGTCAAGATGGTTGAGGATTCTGGGAATTGCAACCCCAATATTTGGGGGTCCCAGGTTGAGTACAGCAGGCCTATTAAATATATGCAAACACTGCACCTGGAAAGACTGTAATGAACTGGGTTTCAGTTCTATGCCCAGTTTTTAATTCTTGGAATTAACCCAGAAATGTATGAATACCATTTCTTCAGTCTCTGGTTCTTGCAGCCGGTGATTAGTTTCGAAAAATAAAAGTGCCAATGCTCTGTCCATTATAAAATGAATTTGTCTGAATCCCAGGGCTGTATGAGCATGAGTAGTTGAGCCACAGAAGCTCACTGAAGGACCTGTGTTTAAATTAGACCTTTTGAAGTGTTCTCTGTCCACAGTGGCCTCCATAGGCTCCCACTTCATTTTCATCAGAATGACAAAAGCAGCATCAGAGCCTTGTGCATCAGGGTGACATGGCCATAAATGTAGCAAACAAGTCACAATGCCTCAATGCTGCTTGCATTGCTATGACCCACCTTCCCCCTCCTACTGACCACACTGCTCTCTACCATTTTTGGAGCAGCACAGGAGTAAGGTAGTTTAATTAGGACACTGGGATATAGGTTTTAATACTTTGCCAAGCCACAAAAGTTACTAGTTGCTCTAATCCAGGGCTGTCAAACTCGCAGCCCACAGGCCGGATGCGTCACATGCTGGCCACGCCCATGCCCAGTTTAGCAAAGGGGAAAAAAGTCACAATATGTCACGTGACTCCACCATGACAATGCAAGTTTGACACCCCTGCTCTAATCCCTCACAGAACTACTTTCGGGATAAATGTGTGGATATATCTATAATATAGATATCCTCAGCTTTTTTGGAAGAAAGATAAAGGCAGTGAAGTACATTTCACAGCTGATTTTTTTTGGAAATGAAAACTGTTCTTTGAACTGTTCATTTAAATGCTGATCAAAGATTGTCTGAGAAACAATGGCTTTTGGCTGATGAAAATTAGGGGGATAAAGTGTGGTGCTACTCACAAAAGGTTGGCCTGCCCCAACTGGGAGTCCTTCCGCTTTGTTGGATTACAACTACCATCCTACATCCTACATGGATGTGCTACAGTTTTAAACTTGGTAACCTGGTAGCCTGGATAAGTTTGGGACTGCATGAATTGCAGCTTTGACCATACTTAGTTAGGGCTCATAGGAATTACATGAAGTAAAGTGGCTGGGAATTGTGGGTGTTGAAGTCTGCAAGCCTTAAAGTTGGACACCCCTGCTCTACATTATCTAGGGATATCAGATTGCCAGCTCCTTCTGTGATCCAACCTATCAGCAGGGCACCAGGTTGAAGAAGGCGAACACAAAGACTGAGTCCCACATTTTTGAGACAATTAAGGTGCTGCAGAGCATTAGAGGCTGCTCTGAAGTCCCACGTTGCTCTTTTTAGAACTTAATTTGTTGTGTGGATTTGAAGCCTATCCTTTTTATATGGAATAAGATGAGTAATAAAAACTTATCTCCCAACAATGAACATAATAAAAATCATATCAAAGGACCACCAAACACGTCTCATCCACCATCTGCCAGCAAAACTCTGGATTCCAAAATACTACTTGTATTTTTTCCTAAAAGTGCTTAATCTTGGACTCTGGCCAGACTCTGAATATTAATCATCTCGTACAAATTGTGCATATTTGCAAATGCTTTCTAATATTGCATTAATTAAAGCCCTGCTCCCCTTCATTTCAGAGAGGTTTGAGAAGGAAACCTTCCAACACATCATGTTTCATATTATTGAGGGGCTGGGGCCAGGCTTGGCTGGGGCCATCATCTGGCTTTTATGCAACAGTGATCAAACTGGGTTGGTCAAGCAGCACATCCTCTTCTTCCTTCCCCAGCATGTCCACACATCACATCATAGCCCAAGCTACATTGGCTTGTCCCAGGCCCAGTGTGTCTACAGGTAGTCCTCGACTTATAAAAGTTTGTTTAGTGACCATTCTAAGTTACAAGGGGACTGAAAAAATGACTTCTGACCATTTTTCACACTTATGACATTTTTCACACAGTCATACCAGCAGTGGGTTGCTCCCGGTTCGGCCCGGTTCAGCGAACCAGTAGCGGTGGCGGCGGGAGGCTCCGCCCACCCACCCGGGATGCTTCTGCACATGCGCGCGTGCATGAACGAACCGGTAGCGATGGGATTTACAACCCACTACTGAGTCATATGTGTGAAAAATGGTCAGAAGTCGATTTTTTTGGTGATTTGATCAAAATTCAGATGCTTGGCAATTGACTCATATTTATGAGGTTGCAGTATCCCAAGGTCACCTTTCGGGACCTTCTGACAACCGAAGTCAATGGGGAAGCCATATTCACGTAACAACTGTGTTACTAACTGAACAACTGCAATAATTCACTTACTGCACAACTGTGGCAAGAAATGTCCTAAAAATGGGGCAACATTCACTTAACAACGGTCTCAGTTAGGAACAGAAATTTTGGGTTCAATTGTGGTCGTAAGCTGAGGCCTACCTGTACAGCCAGGGAGAGCTGCTAAGGGAGAGACAGATTTTCACCAGCCTGGCGTCAGCTCCAAAATTGGAATAGAAAACTGGGTGTGACTCCACCTATAATCGCAACCATTTGGGACCTGGGATATAAAGGCTGCTATTGTGGGCTTTGGAGTGCGTTGTGGGTTTGGAAGGGACACAGGAGATGCTCGCTGCTTGTAATTGTTGGCTGCAGCCTGGGTGGAAAGCAGCTTTTACTGGAAGTAGCTCTTCCAGGAACGTAATCATTCATATTTTGGGCTGTCCCACTAAAGACAATCTGCTTGATAGAGTTGCCACCTTTCTCCCTGGCTTTGTTCCTGTGCCATCAGCAGTGGTCTGACAAGGAAAAATAAATCAATCACTGGAAGTCGTCTCCAACATGGAGATTAAAGGAGAGGAAAAAAACTTCAGGGCTTATTTTCTCCCTGGCAGGCTGTTGTTAAAAATATAAGAGCACAGGTATTGGGAACAGATAAAAAGAAGGAAGGAAACCTCAAGTGTGTAACAGGGAATATTTTATTGAGGCCAATATGTTTGGAACAGAATAAACCCTTAGAGCAGAAGTCTTCAAACTTGGCCACTTTAAGACTTGTGGACTTCAACTCCCAGAATTCTCCAACCAGCATAGCTGGCTGGAGAATTCTGGGAGTTGAAGTCCACAAGTCTTAAAGTTGCCAACTTTGGGGATCCCTGCCTTAGAGTCACTATTACACCTCTTCCAACTCTATCATTCATGGCTGGCTGGAGAATTCTGGGAGGTGAGGTCCACAAGTCTTAAAGTTGCTAAGTTTGAAGACCTCTGTGTTACCCAGAATTCTCCAACCAGCATAGCTGGCTGGAGAATTCTGGGAGTTGAAGTCCACAAGTCTTAAAGTTGCCAACTTTGGGGATCCCTGCCTTAGAGTCACTATTACACATAACTAGTTTAACCGGATGGTCAATCTGCATGATCATACAATATTATCCTGGCATTCTGATATTTAGCTCACTCATGTGACATGTGGGATGTTCCCCATCCTATTCTTCTCCTTTTGTTTCTCCTTTTATATTCTATTTCCCCTTTTTATAAAGGTTTCTGCTGAATATGCTTTCCCTACATAATTCAATTACATGCATTCTTATCCAAGACATAACACATTAAGTCTTATTGGTGGGGATGTAATTAAAAATATAGGACCTATTTGACATAATTTTACTTTATCTCTTCCTTCCCATTCTGGCAGACTAGAAATCTGTGATTGCTTTTAATCTCCAAGACTATTTTTCTCTGAGATCTACACAAATTGTGCAGCTTTGAATAATAAGAACATCTTTATTTTTAAGCATTTGTACCAGTTGTATGTGTCTATGGGTGTATAGCTGTCATGTTAAAAAAGCAAAAGAACAAAAGACATGCACACCCCAACATGACTCTGCAGCATGATTGGAATACAGAAGAAACTAAAATTATGGTCTGAACTGCAGGTTTGCAAAGCACAAAACATTCTGCTTGGAATATGTTCTCACATGTAAATAACATGTCAATTAAAACTCTAAGGATGGGTGTGTTGCACCAGGTTGAATAGCAAAAGCAATGGAAAAATATACTGTATTATTAGTTAATTAGCATTCATTAACATACCCCCTCCAAATAACAATTGCAATTTATTGCAAAATTGCAAAATAAAGCCAACACCTTGATATTAGCCTCCGAAACAGAAAGTGTTCCAGTGTAGATCTTGCCCTGTTCTGTTGTTCACGCTTCGTGCAAAATAATGTCCGTGTAGGTATAAAAGTGTGCAAGCATGTGTTCTTCTGGTATGTCAATCACCTCAATATGTAAATGTAAATTACCCTAAGCCAGTGATGGCGAACCTTTTAGACACCGAGTGCCTAAGCCAGTGATGGCGAACCTTTTAGACACCTTCATGTGCGCGCATGCCCAAACTGAAAGTTGCGTGTGCGCAAACGTGAGCATGCATGGACATGCACGTGCATGTGCGCGGACATATGTGGACATGCAAACATGCACATGCGTGGACATGCGTGCATGCGCAGCAGAGACCCGAAGACCAGCTGGCCAGCGGGAGGCGGGCATCCCAACAACCGGCAGCGCAGCAAGAGGTAAGATCTTTTTCTTTTGTGAGCTTCTGTTTCATCATTTTCAGGGAAACAGAAGCTCACGAAAGAAACGCCATGGAGATCTGACCTGGGGCGACAGCGCATGTGCCAGGAGAGAGGGCTCTGCGTGCCACCTCTGGCACGCGTGCCATAGGTTCGCCATCATGGCCCTAAGCATAGTTAAAGACAATGGAAAAAGAACTAACTATTGAAATCTGTCATCTCACTCAGCTGTTTCATTCTGCTTCACGGTCAAGCTGTTGGCTCTTATCTCTGTGGTTTGGTTGTGCTTTGAGTTGCTCCAGGAAAAAAAAAAAAGCATGTGCAGAAAAGCATGGTATTAGCCTTTCAGTGAGCACTGGGGAGAAAGCTAAGATCATCTGGTTATACATCCCATAAAATCTGGTTACTCCATGCCAGCGGAGTGTTGTGTCTGCTTTAGTTGTAAATCTACCCATTGTTATTTTAATTTTTGTACTCTTTTTGACCTTCTGTACTGTTTTTGTCCCCTTGCTGTCTAAGCCAAAGGCATTGGCAAGTACAGAGGAGCTCCCAAAGTCTCAGGTGATCCCTTTGTTAGCTACAGTTGCAGGACTTAGTCGGATCTTTGGTGTCTTTGAATTGTAATATAATAAGCTAAGGTTAAAACTAACCAGGCTTACTGTCTTCAGCAAGCTCAGGCCAGCCATGAGCCAATGGCACTGCAGAGCTGGTGGCCTGGAAGGGAGGGGGAAATAGAGCATAATTCACTAATGGGGGGAAATGCCCTTTGACATCTAAGCCTAGATTTTAAAAAATGTATTTAATAAATAGCCATAGAACATTGGCTTAATTCTCTCAGTACCTTCTGTGATGCTTTTGGATAACACACCTTCCACTTCACAATCTTATGGGGAAATTGCTTTTAATGTTTGGATACTTGTTTAATATTTAACCCTTGTTTTCTTTTTAACTGCCCTCTTCCCTAATGTTATTTTGATGCATAATTTCAGTGGATCTTATTGAAAACATTAGAAGAGGAGGCAGATTCTAAAGGGAGTCCGTTCACCACAATTTATAGTCCATGACTACATTGTTCATCTGAAGCTGCTTCAAAATAAAAATATAAAGAAACAGCTTCAACAGAGAAATAATTTCTGTTAGCATTTACAAAGTGCAATTGACTGTGTTACATTTTTATGTGCTGTACATTTATTTCATTTTAATGGATCAGGATTCAGACAGGACTCCTGTTCAAATCCTAGTGCCACAAGTGCCATAATGAGACATAGGACAAAGTTGGGGGGGGGGAAGCAGGGTCCACCCTGTGCAAGGAAGGTATATTTCTATGTGGATATGTAGATGATGACTACAAATAGAGGGGCTGAGGTTTTCCCTTCCTGGAATTAAACAGTTGCTTGATAGGTGCATAAAATTTGTTTTCATATCTGCCATCTGAAGTGAGGATCCTTTCCAGGGGTGGTTCTAACTTACCTCGCTGCCAGTTCACTTCCTCCCGCACCGCGTGGGCGCAGTGCAAAAAAATCAAAACAAATTAAAAAAATTAAAAAGCCAAAAACAAGATGGCGACGCATGCGCAGTGCCAGAAACTCGGCTTCTGCGCATGCGCAGAAGAAGAAGAAAATAAAAAAATATATTAAAAAATTCAAAAAAAATATGGCAGCGCCCACGGACCGGCACCGACCGAACCGGATCCGTGACGTTATCGTGACGTCATCGTGACGTCACCAGCAGGTCGCTACCGGTTTGGGCGAACCGGTCCGAACCGGGAGGAACCCACCTCTGATCCTTTCCCCTTAAAAGAAAGCCAGGGGGCCAGATAGTTTCACCCCACACAAATGCCAACTCAAAAGCATGTCAGGGACAGAATTTGGGGGGGGGGGAGAGAAAGAGAAAAAGAGAAAGAGAAAGAAGGAGGAAAAGACCAAGTGCACTGAGATGATACAATTCAATATCTTAAATTCTGCTGGGGGGGGGGAAGAAGCCATTCAGCAGTTACCATAGTGTCATTGCTCAGAGTTCAAGAACGCTATCATGTTGGAATTAGGAGAATTGCAATCCAACACGTCTAGAGGAAATGAAGTTGATTAAAGCTGGGTTGGACTCAGATCCCAGTCCTCATTCTTGCCACATGAATCTATGTGATGTCTGCCTAAGCATCTACTTAAAATCTAGGTGGCTTACATGATGTATCAGCAACCATAATACACTGCTGCCCTCTAATCTCTCCTTAACCAGGTTCTCCACACCAAGAGCATACTTTTTTGCCACTTTCCTAAATGTTAACAGGTTGGGTGCCACTCAGATCTTCTGGGTCAAGAGCAAGTTGTTAAGTGAGCAAAGAGGCAGCAATAGAGAAGGTCCTCCCTCCCTAACTCCCACCCTCTGCCATTATGAACTCATCTCCTTTCCTAGTTTGGAATGGCCCTGGGATTGCAGTGGTTGGTAAGGTTAGATACTGTTCTGGGGGATTTTGCTCATGAGCATTTGAACTAGGGACAGTCAGCTGACGAAGTGGGAGCCTAGAAGCTACCCTTGATGAATTCTGCCTCATAGCTAAGCTTGAGTTAGAGAAAGATTTTAAAGCCATTTTTTTTGTCCAAATCATGGTCAACTTTGCTGTCTTCCTGTTCTGCTGGCTAAGTCTGATTTCATTTGGTTTTGTGGGGCCCTTCAGAAAGGCCCTTTCTCCACACCCTTTTTCAGCTACATTCTTAGAGCTGAAGAGAATGGAAGGGGGATAGTTATGAGTAGGACTTAGTTTTAAGAGGCAAGCAAGTGAAGGAAGTTGGCCTTTTCTCTCCTTCTGTCCTTCATGCACATACATGTTTTGTTTTCCTGGGGGAATGGAGGAGAGATGCAGTCGAGTAATACGTTTCCAAAAGTTCTTCATATAGTAAGTGGAAATGCAAAATAGCTATAGAGTTTCAATCATTTTGACTGCTGGCTGAAAAATAAGAGGTCTTGGGAGTTGAAGGAATCCATGGATACTTCAAATACACTTAATGTGCTTTGTCAAATTGGTCCATGGGCGAGTCAGAAAACCCCAGAATAGGGGCCGATTTCTAGAAGAGACATGTACCATGTCAACATCCCCCCTCCCACCAAGTTTACACTTCCTACATTTAGATCTTTATCTTTCTCCTCTTTCTCCTAATAAATTCTGGCTGTGAGGACTGAAGCTATAGAGCAATGGAAGATGGTGGAGTGAGGAAACCAGCACACAGCCTGTCTACCTTTTCCTTTTCACATGAATGAACAATCTATTGCCTACCAGGGAAATGGAAAACTCAATATTTTTTGACTGATCATGTTGGGTGTCTTTTACCTGGATGCCTGTAACTTTCACTAGTTGGTTTAGAGATTCACTGTAGTTGCTGCTTTCTTTTTCTTCTCCTTTCTTTCTTTAATAAATGGATCAGATAAATATTCCCTTGAGCCTTTGTTTCTGATGACTACTGTATATAAATATGGCCACATAGTTTTCTTGGCCACAGAGTATTGAGCTAATCTGAATCCCCTCTCTCATCATTATTTTTTTAGGCATGAATGGAAAAGAGAAGATGAAACTGACACAATGTGCTTATCGAAATAGGACCAAGAGGAAAAATGATTCTAAAACTCTACTTTGCTTTTATCAAAAGTGGTCTGTTTCCTAGCTCTTGAAAAGATCCCTGAAAACAAATTAAAACCAGTATTCCATAGGACAAATCTCTACTTTCCCCATTATTTTGGGGAAATTCATTATGAAGCCTTCCATTTAGAGGACAGTGAAACAATGTGCTAAATACCAAACGTCCCACTTACAGTCAGCATTTCCTTTTGGGTTGTAAGGAATGTTTTGAAATATTCCATTCAAAACAATGGAAGGCATTCAAGACAGTAATAGAAATCTCAGGAGGATATAAACTTTCCTCAAAGGAAATTTGTTTAAGCATACAATAATATTTTCTCAGGCAGAGGTGATACTAACATTGTACTGTGCGAGAGAACAATCAAAACTGAAACCATTAGATCCTGAACTGGACTGAAGGAAGAGCTGCTTCCTTTAAGGCAGGGCTGTTCAACTTTGGCAACTTTTAAGATTTGTGGACGTCAACTCCCAGAATTCCCCAGCCAGCCATGCTTGGATACCCCTGCATTAGGGTGTTCAGCAAAATAACTTTTGCCCCTCTAAAGCTTAAGCCTCATATTCTGAAGAGCCCAAAGTGAAACCATTCTCAGAAATGAGTTGTCAGGGCTGGCTATAGGAAATTCAGTTCCTTGCTAAAGAAATTTTGTTGCATAAAGAAAACCCATCTCTGCTACAGCCAATTTTAAAGATCAGTTCCTGCCTTCATCTCTCCCAAATCCTGCCTTCTGAAATAGCCTTCTCCCTCCTGCTGTCTGGTAGGGCCAGGCCTGAATTTGCTTAGGCAGAAAAAGGGTTGGATAATCTCCTATGTTTGCACAGACACAAATTTGAGCCAGAAATTAAGAAGGAACAATTGGGCTTTTATTTCTAGAATGTTATTTCTATCATGTTTCAACATTCAGTTGTAAGGGGAGGCGGGGGGGGGGAGAAGCAAATTGGTAACAGTACATTATACTGGAAATAATTTCTTAATTATTTGTGTACACTCATACAAGTCTAAACCCTGTCTAGAAGTTAAGAATATAGTCTTGATTCCAAAGATTTTTAGATTGGGTACTAACAATTTTGTCAGACTGCCCTCCCACCTTTTGAAACTCTTGTGAATAATAAATTAGTGAAATTCATTATCACAAAATGCCAGTCTTTCAAGGTAGGTCAAGTCAACAAACAGATAAAGCAGTAATTCCAGGAATGGCCTTTAGGTCCACAACTGAGTCCAAAATTTCCATTGCCAAACAAAACAGTTGTTAAGGGAGTTTTGCCCCATTTTACAACCTTTCTTGCCGCAGTTGTTAAAGTAAATGACTGCAGTTGTTAAGTTAGTAACCCAGTTGTTAAGTGAATCTGGCTTCCCCATTGACTTTGCTTGGCAGAAGTTCTCAAAAAATGATCACATGACTCCAGGACAGTGAAACCATCATAAATACATGCCAGTTGCCAAGCGTCCAAATGTTGATCTCGTGATTATGGGGATGCTGCAAAGATTGTAAGTGTTAAAAAAATGTCATAACTCACTCTGTTCAGTGCCATTGTAATTACAAATGGCCGCTAAACTAATAGTTGAAAGTCAAGGATTATCTGCAATAGGGTAGAAAAGTATAGAATGAGTATCTTTCTCACCCTTCCCCCTTACTCTGGACCAAGCAATCTTTCCTCAAAGTCCCACTTCAATGGCCTATTCTTTTCTTCCATATGCTCAAAGTCAAGTCTACCTTCTTTTACAAAGGCATAGTGGTGGACAGTTGCTTTGAAAGGAAGTTGAATAAATTCAAGGAGGATGGGTTTCTCAAGACTATATTAGTCAGTGCTCCCTCTGGATTGGAAGATCAGCATACTTTCAAACATCACTTGCTGTGGGAGACTGATAGGAAAGGCATTATATCTCCGTCTCACCAGAGATGTCTGGTTGGCCGCTGGTAAGAAACATTATGCAGAACTAAGAGGCAAAAGGGCTATTCCCAAAGTCTTATGTTCTTACTGTAACCTTGGGGTAGAAAATAAACTGGTTTTACTGATTGGGATCACAGGTGGGTTCCTACCGGTTCTAACCGGTTCTTTAGAACCCTTAGTAGCTCGGCGATGACATCATGAAGCCGGTTCCATCGGTGTCTCCGTGGGCGCCGCCATCTTGGATTTTGCTTCTGCGCATGCGCAGAAGCTATTTTTTGATTGCTGCGTGCACGCACGCATGGCGCAACCCTGAGCAAACCGGCAGCAAAAGGATCCAGAACCCACCCCTGATTGGGATGTATATGTTGTTGAAAGAATAGAATAGAATAGAATAGAATAGAATAGAATAGAATAGAATAGAATAGAATAGAATAGAATAGAATAGAATAGAATAGAATAGACTGGAGCATTTTGTAGGTATATTCTTCTTCATCATGTTCCAATGACATTTTCCTTTCATGGCTCCCCAGTGCTAATAATAACTTTAACAGGGCAAAGCAGAGGAGAATTCCCTTTCCAGCAGCACCATCATCCTGATCAGTGATCACAACCTCCTCCCATATGCTGCTATTTATAGTAACACAGCAGGAACAGCATAAGTTCAAGTGACAGGTTTAACATCATGTGCAACTCAGTCCTTTAATACAGATTTACCACCTCAGTGACAAGCCTTTGTGGTAACAAATTACATCCTTTCACCTCACTTTCTGCAACTTAAGTATTGAAACATGTCATATCCAAGTCCCAAATTGCAACTTACAAAAGTGCACGAGTCGCCCGCTGCTTCTGACTTTTCCTGGTAACATGGGAATGAAAAGAAACTACCAATGTGGTATTGTTGCATCATCACCTAGAATAGCTTCCCTCCACTTGATGCTCTCCAGATGTGGCTAGGAATTCTGGAACTGCATTGTGGCATATCTGGAGGGCACCAGGTTGGAAAAAAGCTATTTCTGGAGTATCAATAGCAATAGCAATAGCACTTAGACTTATATACCGCTTCATAGTGCTTTACAGCCCTCTCTAAGCGGTTTACAGAGTTAGCATATTGCCCCCAACAATCTGGGTCCTCATTTTACCCACCTCGGAAGGATCAATCAATTGAACCGATCACAAAGCACAGCAATTGCTGGTGCATTGTGGCTGCATCCCTTTTTCTGCAATACATTAATGGAAAGTTGCAGGAGCTGTGTAAATTGGCAATAGTTGTTGTATTTTTATAGCTTGGTTGCAATTCTCTTTTTCATGTGTGAATCAGTCATAAATCTGTCCCAGAAGCATTCTGGCTTCTGATCTTTTACAGACTTGAAGCATTTATCACAGCTAAACTGGAACAATTTTAATCCTAGCTAAACTTGAACTGAAATGAAGGATATTAAATGGTTTGATTCTTCCTGGTCAAGTTTAAAAAGTTTAAAATTAAAGGAAAATAAAGAAGGGTGCTTTAGTGGACCAGCTGCCAAGGAGAATTTGAAAAGACTTTACAGCATACTGTAGAACCAAGATCTTTGGAAAGTCATGATGAATAAGAAAAAAAGATTGCCTCTATTGAATATCTGTACTCTTAATTATTGGATATACAGGAGTTTTAGTATCCCATGCAGGTGGATATCCTGAGTGATTGATATTCCATCTGAGTTAATGGGTTCAGGACTAAGACCCTGCTGGAGCAATGCATAAAGAATACTGAGTGATCACACAATGTACAATGATCACACAATTAAACGCTTCAAGCTTTAGACGCATAGTTTCCAGGAAATGCTGAAATCTGGCATGCATTTCTTAGAGTGAGCATCTGTCACTGGCTGCAATTAAAGCCTAATGCGATGTTTTGAACATTTGAACATTCATAGATATGCATAAAATAAATAAAGGCAAGAAAAATGCTGCTGCAGAAGACAGAAGGAGTTCAACAGCAGAGCAGAAGTAGCTCAAAAAACAGCTGTTTGCTCAATATTTCTGTCCTTCTCAGGGTTGCACTTTCTGTCCCTCTATATTTGGTTGATGGAATAGTACTGTAGTTATTTCTCACCATTCAATACTTATTCCAGCCTCTAGAAAAACTGGCTTTCTCCATCTACATATCCAGAATTTTGGATTTCAGTCAACCTTAATTTGCCATCACTCCTTTCTCTAACACCAAATTAGGGTGTGTGTATGGGGGGGGGGAGTTTAAGAATTAAAGGTAATGCTTACCTACAACATTCCTCTGAAATGCTCCTGTTTTCCTCCAAGGAGGAGGACTTGATCTTCAGGACTTGATCTTCACACAGAGCATTTCTAAGCATGTTACGGGATATGTCAAAGCAGTTGCTTGTTTATTTAATATTGCTCAAAACATTGCAGGGATGTGGGTGGGTGGCATCCCAAGGACAGCTTCTTTTGCTCCAATCCAGCCTTTCCATTTTTTTTTTAACCAGAGAATTTTTCACCCCCACTGTATTATCATACTGTCTTGAATGGTTGCAAAGATAAGGGTGTTTTTATGCAAATGATATTTTTATGGTTTCCTCAAATGGTATGCAATTTATTCAGCTTCTAGACCAGGAGTGTCAAACTTGATTTCATTGAGGGCCACATCAGGGTTGTGTTTGACCTTGGGGGGCCAGGGTGGGCATAGCCAGCTGACATCACTTGTGTTGGGGGTGCCTGTGGTGGACCGAGCGCTCTGCCAGTGAAAATGGGCTCCTGGGCCCCGTGGTGGCGCAGTGGTTAGAGTGCAGTACTGCAGGCTACTTCAGCTGACTGCTAGCTGCAGTTTGGCGGTTCAAATCTCACCGGCTCAAGGTTGACTCAGCCTTCCATCCTTCCGAGGTGGGTAAAATGAGGACCCAGATTGTTGGGGGCAATATGCTGACTCTGTGAACCGCTTAGAGAGGGCTGTAAAGCACTGTAAAGCGGTATATAAGTCTAAATGCTATTTTGGCCACAACGGCCTCCTGCAGCCCTCTGCCAGTGAAAACGAAGCTCGGGGGGGAGGGCGCACTTCATTTTCACTGGCAGAGGGCTGCAGGAGGCCGTCATGGCTGAAAACGGAGCCTGGGATGGCTGGCCGCAGCCCTTTCGCTGGCAGAGGCACCGCGGGCTGGACCTTCACTGTTTCCAGGGTGGCCCCACGGGCCAGATCTAAGCACCTCACAGGCTGGATCTGGCCTGTGGGCCTTGAGTTTGACACCCCTGTTCTAGACCTTGGAAGAGTCTGGGAGATGAAGATGGGGGAATCGGGGTGAAGGGAATCTAATTCATCCATGCAGTTTGCTTGACTTCATTTTACCTTTACTTCATACCCTCAATCATTTATTGACACACAGAGTATTCCTAAATTTTTCTTCATTTATTCTCAGCATTAGCCAATATTACCCCCTGCCCTCATGATGCTGCTTACTTGCATCTCGGTCCTAGTTATCTCACCTTATTCCACGTGCCGCCTTAAACACATCGGAGGTGAAGACAGTCAGATCAATGATCAGTGAGTTGGTTTTTTTTTGCAGCAGTTCTTTACTGTGACCTCTGCTAAGAGAAAACGTTCAAAGGACCACTTTTAAGTGAGGCGTTTGTTGGGCAATTTCTTTGCTGAGTGGTCAGATATTTAAAGGAGGTGCCGAGATGGTCATTTGGACTTGGTTGCATTGTAAAAGCTTGTGCTGAGACTGGGGGGAAAAAAGAGGAGTAAGCAAAAAATAATTTTAAAAATGAGGGAAACTCCCATTACTGATTTATCTAATAAACAGACTTTTTGTCATGCAAATATTTTGGGGGAAAGAGACTCAGAGGTTTCAGAGAGATCCTGCCTTAATGAATGCACCAACAATGCATGGCTGGAAAGTTCCCTCCTCAGCATCTCACAATTCTGTATAAAGGTAAAGGTTCCCCCTGTCCAGTCGTATCCAACTCTAGGAGGCAGTGCTCATCTCTGTTTCCTAGCCAAGGGAGCCAGCATTGTCTGAAGACCCTTTCTGTGGTCATGTGGCCAGCATGACTATATACGCCGAGCAGGGGTGGGTTCTAACTTACCTCGCTGCCGGTTAACTTCCTCCCGCGCCGCGTGGGCACGCCTGCGTTCACGCGCGCATGCACAGTGCAATTTTTTTAAAAAAAATCCCCCCCCCCAAAGCCGAAAACAAGATGGTGATACATGTGCAGTGCCGGAAACTCGGCTTCTGCGCATGCGCAGAAAAATAAATAAATAAATAAAAATTTTAAAAAAAAATTAAAAAAAAAAGATGGCAGCATCCACGGACCGGCACCAACCGAACCGGATCCGTGATGTCATTGTGACATCACCAGTGGGTCGCTACTGGTTCGGGCGAACTGGGAGGAACCCACCTCTGACGCCAAGGTGCATGGAGCTCTGTTTCCTCCCCATCAAAGTGGTACCTATTTATCTACTTGCAGTTGCATGCTGTCAGACTGCTAGATTGGTAGGAGCTGGGGCACGAATGGGACAGGGGTGGGTTCTGACTTACCTCGCTGCCGGTTCACTTCCTCCCGTGCCGCGTGGGTGGGCACGCGTTGCGCACTACGCGGCCACGCCGCACTGGTGCAGTGCTGAAAATCCAGTTTCTGCACATGCGCAGAAGCAAAAAAACAGCTTCTGCGCATGCGCAGAAGCAAAAAAACAAGATGGCGCTGCCTATGGCACCGCCGAGAGAGCCAGTTCGGGGGCATGTCCAGCCGGCCATCACTGCCGGTTTGGCGAGCGGGGGGAAATTCCCGCTACTGGTTCTAAAGAACTGGTCCGAACCGGCAGGAACCCACCTCTGGAATGGGAGCTTACTCTGCCATGCGGTGCTTGGGTCTTGAATTACCAACCTTCTGGTTGACAAGCCCAGCGTCTTAACCACTAGGCCACTGCACCCCAACCCCCAATTCTGAATTTTGACCCCTAATTCTTGCCATTACAACTCAGAAGGAAAGTCTGTGTGAATCTTGCTTCTGTGATTGTGCTCTTAGGTTAAGGAGGTTGGAATGTGTTTCTCCAAGCATTTCCCATTTTTCTTCTTTGATCAGAGGAAAAGAAAGGGGGAACCATTTTTTACTTGTAGCACCAATAGCAAGGCTGGTCCCACTTTTAGATGGAGCAAAGCATCTACTATCTCTAATAGATGATTTGCTCTATTATCCAGAGCAACCGATTCATTCTGCTTAACGAAAAGAAAGCTGCCAGCATAGCCTTGAGCTTTGAGGCTTCTATCTGGGGCTTCTCCAAATGAAGCTTCAGTAGCTCTTTGGATTGACCTATCCCCTCATAGTCTTGCTCTGAGAAGTTACCTAAGCAAGTATAAAGCCAACAGGCTTGGAAGCCATTGCAAACAATGAGAAATGTTGTGTGTGGATGGATGGATGGCGAGCGAGATTGTTTTGGGTGAATGGTGGATGCAGTGGCAATTCAGGAAGGGTAAAAGTGAAAATCAGCAGCTGCTAATCCAACTCAAGAGAGTCTTGATTGAAAACATAACCATTCTGGTTTCAGATTTCATCCATGTCCCTAAAAAGAACATTTGAACCACCCATAAAATTGCTTCAGGTCAGAAGTGTCTGTTGCTAGCCATGATAACATCAAAGTAAAAAATGCCTTAAGATGCCACAATAAAAACCTTACCCTTTTGTATTTGCATCATACATAAGTACATAAGAAGAAATGGCACTATGAAGTTGCCATTTAGTAATGCCAGTTACTATGTTTTGTCACTTCCTACCTCCCCCCCCAATATATACTTCAACTTTAGCATTTACCTGAACTTTACTTATGTTCTTTTACTTCTCTCTTTATTTGTCCTACACTTTGTCCTACACTACACTGGAATTCCCCTCTAGCTCCACCTACATAGATGAAAGCTCTTGAAATCAAAGATTCTTACTTTATCCTTTCCCATATTTGATTTCTTCTAGAAGTGTTGGACATTCACTCCCATAATGACCAACCAACATGTTCAGCTTCAGATTAGAGACAGCTACTCTGCTTGCCTGGTGAAAGGGCCCTGAACACACTTGAACCATAACCTGACATCTGCTCTCAAGAGCTCCACTTCCTTACAGACAAAAGAGAGATGTGGACCTCTACAAGAAAGGGAGACAATGATCTCAACTCTCCAGGCATTGCCTCTGGGAAGTCATGTCTCATTGTAGTTTTCCACATCTAAAGACCTGGGCACAAGCAGGGAGTGGGGAGTGGAGAAAGAGAAAAGGCCAGTGTGGATTCTTTTCCCTATCTTTCCTGTCCAAGGCTTGCTTTTCAGTCCAAAGTAGCCCCCAAGGCAGCTCTGGGGATCAAGGGATCTGTCTGTTTCTGAACACCACAGGCCTACAGGCAGGCTAAAATAACGGCCAAATTACAGCCTTTCCTTTACGCAATTACAGGACATCTGCTGACTGCAAAAACCCAGGGAAAGCTCCCATATTTTCCCCCAAGTATTTATAAACAGTTATAAACATGCTGATTTGCTTGCAATCTGAAATAGTAGCATAGATAAATCTGGGGGGACTGGCCTCTCATTTAGCTGACTGTGGGTGCGTTTTTGATCTGAGATTCACCCGCATCTCAACCTTTGCACAGTCTCCTATAGCAAACAAATCAGGTCATAAATATTAAGAAATTTGAAGGTATGGAATATTTTGATCCTATTCGGGGAGTGAGCAGTGGAGGGATCGATCCCTCTTCACTGCCTTAACTAGGGATTGTATGCAAGAACTGATTGCACTGCCAATCATCTCGGTCAGAAGGGCAGTTGGCAGTTAACGGATTGTTATGCAAAATGTACATTTAAAAAAAAATAAGCTTCTAGTTCTCAGGACTGTGAAATGTAGGGCTCTCAGATATCAAAGGTGAAAGCCTGGATGACCAGCGGTGGGCAGCAAAACCTTTTGAGTTTTTTCACCTAGCATATTGTGATGGTGCAACATATTCTAATATGGCGGAAAGCTTATCATCAACACTCTAAAACTCATTTTAAAATTAATTTCTTAGCAGTATTTTTCGAAGTGGTTGGCTTCTGCCTTTATCCCAGAGCTGAGAGAGAATGACGAGCTCAGAGACACACAAATGACTTCATGCCTAAAAATCTCCATCTTCCACCAGTTTCTAGCCCAGAGCCTCAAACCACTGCATCAAACCCAGTTGTTTTCTTTCTTTTTGTTCATTTGTTTGGAGGGATGTTGCTGTTGTTTTAACAGTAGTAGTTTGGAGCTGGATGTTGCACGTATGCAATTTATGTACTTTTTGTGATGTCATTATGATAACTACAAAATTACATTTAAATTTTATTTTGTTTTGGTTCACTGTCATCCTTTACCACCTGAATCTGACTGCAAAATTTCCAGCAAGCTTTGTCTGGAAAAACTGGAGGATTTATTGACTGTAAATACAGGAATGAAAATGCAGATTGTACATTCCTAACCAAAGCTAAAGCTTTGTAGGTGAGGAGCCCTGTGTGACTGGTAAAAATGGCATATCTGGGGCAAAGTCAGCTCAAATTGGATATAGAATGAGATTTTTTAAAAAAAACATTTATTTTAAATTCCATCTGCTTTTCTGTAGCCATCTACCTTTTCTTGTTTTATTCAGTCTTAAAATCATAAACTTTGGGAGAGGGGGTTTACACATTTCTTTAAAACTGGCAGCAGCTGCTAGAAGGGCACGGGCTGCATAAAAACCTGGGGTGGCAGGCGGGGAGCTGCAGCTTCTGTACCCATGCTGTACACTCTTTCCCCATCCTAACAATGCAAAAATGACATACGGTCAGTGTAGGCATTTGCAGCTGGCAGCTCAGTCTCCTGGCACATCAGAGAGAGAGAAATACGAAGAAAAGATGGGAAATGGTGCGCTAAAAATAAGCAGGAAGTATGTTCCTTTGACCCTCTTTTCTTTCATATTGCTCTTTGATCGCTCACTTTTTGTGAAATATCCAAGGAACGTCATGTCATTGCATCCTGTTTTTTTTTCTTCTTCTGAATTTCCTTTTTTGTAGAAATTTAGGGAATGGGGATGGCTGGTAATACAATGCAATGGCAAGAGCAGTTCTTTTAGTGAAATGGACATATACTACCAGTTGTAGTGTCTTTAATTAAAGAGTACTTGTTTCAGGATTCAGGTTTTTTTTTTTGCCATACACAAAAAAAACAACCTTTTTTTTTTTTAATACTACGAGACCTTTATTCTGAATGGCACTTGCCTGTAAGTACATTTTCTAGGAGAATCATTTTAGGAGGATTGACATTTGCTTTCGGCTAAATGCAGAACATCCAGCCCACAGTAACGCTGAAGAACTCTGATATGAAAATAACTGCAGTTAGGATAACGTGGAGGAGAATTTGAATTTAAAATTATAATTGCAATTACAATTCTTAGACTTGTAGAGTCATAGAACTGTAGACTTGGAAGGGAACATAAGAATCTCACCCAGTCCTCTGCAAGAAAAAACAGTTAAACCATCCACCCTTCATATCCTGGACATAAACTGTTTCAACTTCTACCCTCAAGACAACTCTATAGGGCATTGCACACCAGAACAACTAGACGCAAGGACAGTTTCCCCCCCCCATGCCATCACTCTGCTAAACAACTAATTCCCACAACACTGTCAAACTATTTAGTAAGGCTGTATTACTATTAGTCTTCTCATCTTTCTCATCTCATCTTCTCATTTATTACCTATCTCCTTTTCTACTTATGACTATAACTTTGTTGCTTGTATCTTTATTATTTCTATTGTTTTTATTTAGTTTCCTAGTATGATTTATGTTGATTGCTTATTTAGTATCCTATGACTATCACTAAGTGTTGTATCTTATGATTTATGATGAATGTATTTTATAATCATGATTTATCACTTGTTGCTTGTATGTACACTGAGAGCT
>QLTV01002677.1:2009704-2030398 GCA_003457575.1 Thermophis baileyi
TTCTATTCTATTCTATTCTATTCTAGTCTAGTCTAGTCTAGTCTAGTCTAGTCTAGTCTAGTCTAGTCTAGTCTAGTCTAGTCTAGTCTAGTCTAGTCTAACCTGTCAATATCTTTTTGGAAATTTGAGTGGTAAAAAAGTAATCCAGGTGTGCTTTCACCAGTGCAAAGCAGATGGGAATAAAGACTTCACTTGTCGTTCAAGCAGCACTTCTACGATGGAGCCCAGAATTGCTTTCACCATTCTAGCAATTGTCTCACACTACTCGTCCATGTTTAGCTTGTGGTCAATGACCACACCCTAATCCCTTTCCAATCTAGTGCTTTCAAGCCATCAATCCTATATCTTCTATATGTTCCCTGTATTTTTTCTCTCAGGTGTAATGTCTCATGTTTCTTCCTGTTGAGGGGCATCTTAGTCCAGTCTTCCAATCTATCCAGAGGGTATTGGGCATTGTTCAGGCCTCCCTACACATTATTACCTTTTAATTAACTAGGTTATTAATAAAAAGGTTGAATGATATTGACCCTAAGACAGTTTCATGTGAGTTCATTGATTACTGTTTTCCAGTTTGGTGTCATTGTTAGGGCATGAGGCTAGAAAACAAGAGACCATGAAGCCAGCTGGTTTTTGGACCGGTCCCTTTTTTTTCTTTAGCCCTGGGAAGCAAGCAAGAGCAACCCACTTCTGAAAATCTTGCCAAGAAAACTGAAAGGTTTAGGCAATCGCCAGAAGGCAAAACTGGCTTAAAGGCGCACGCGCGCGCACACACACACACACACACACACACACACAATTTTGATGGTGATGTTCTGAGTGAGATGATTTTTCACCTTCTGCTATATGCTCATTCCATTTTGAAATGTTTTTTTCAAAGAAACCTTCCTGCGTCGTAAACGTCTTTACATTTTTATTTATGTATTTTACTTTTGTTCCATTTGTACACCGCCTGACTCCCAAAGAATCTGCACTGTAAAAATGCAGCTTCTCCTTCAGTCTTGTTAGATGTTATAAAGAAGATTCCTAATCTATTTGTAGGCTGTGTATAATACTTTCCTCAATGATGCCACCAAATGGTTGGCACTACAATTCCCAGAATTTCCAGGAAGCATGGCTGTTGGCTGCAGTTGCTGAACTTGATGAGAATTTCTTTGTTTGCTTGATCATATTTCTAGAGTTGCCTAACTCAACAAACTCTGGGTGGTTTACAGTAAAAGCAACCAATAATAACTCCCTACCCCCCAGGAGAGTCAAACCAGCTAAAAAACCAACATAATTTTTTTTAAAAAAGAACAAGACCTAGTCATGCATATCATCCAACAAAAAAACCTCTCAGGTCCTGGGAGGTGGGGAACTCTATTTTCAAGGTTCACTTAGAGCAGGGCTCCCCAAACTTGGCAACTTTAAGACTTGCGGACTTCAACTCCCAGAATTCTGGGAATTGAAGTCCACAAGTCTTAAAGTTGCCAAGTTTGAAGACCTCTGACTTAGAGGATGACAAGGTCAAGGCAATGCAAACTTCAGGAGGGAGGGGGACTAGTATTCCAGAGGACAGGTGTCATGGTTAAGAAAGCACGCTCAGGTGCATTGCTTCAAAGATGGGACCTGCAGCATGCCCACTCTGCTGAATCTTACCAGGGAGGTGGGCAAAAAAACATGTGAGAAAGTCGATTCTTTGGGAAACCAGACCATATGCCATGGATAGGTCATCACCAATACTTCGAATCAGAGATGGGTTTCAGCAGGTTCTGACCAGTTCTGGAGAACCGGTAGCGGAAATTTTGAGTAGTTCGGAGAAGCGGTAAATACCACCTCTGACTGGCCCCGCCCCCATCTATTCTCTATCAGTCCCAGCTGATCAGGAGGAAATGGGGATTTTGCAGTAACCTTCCCCTGGAGTGCGGTGGGAATGGAGATTTTGCAGTATCCTTCCCCTGCCACGCCCACCAAGCCACACCCACCAAGCCACGCCCACAGAACTGATAGTAAAAAAAATTGAAACCCACCACTGCTTCGAATTGAACCTGAAGATCATGGGATGCAATACAGATGTTACTGTGGTAGGCACCAAACAGGGACAGCTGCCTCTGCAGTTATAGAAATGTTCTAAAGGCAAGGAGAAGAAAGATACGATAGAGAAAAGCAGGTTCCATCATGAAGACTAGAAGAGTTAGAAGGATGAATGGCAATTGTTCTAAGGAGGATTGAATGGAGAAATACTGTAACTGGCTGCACTGAAAATCTGTGGGATATTCCTTTTGTATCCTGTATAAGTCCCAGCAGGATAGCTGAGAGGACCACCAAGGCAGATAATAAAGATGTTGCAGGCCAGATGTGAGGTTAACTCAGATCTGAAGGATGAAGCAGCCGCTGTGTAGAGGACAAAACTGCTTAACGGTTGCTTCGACATGGGAGGAGAAATGAGGCAAAGATTGACTGCTGTCTAGATGGTAAGGTACCTCATGTAACAGAAAAAGGGGAACAAATTTAACCCAGTCGACTGCCCTGCCAGAAACTGTTTTAGTTCAGTTACATAAACAAAAGTAAGGCAGCCTTTCATTAAAAGACAGTGCTTACAACTGCACAGCAGAAGTCAAAAACCAGAGCATGAAGCAATGAGAGGCTCCAAATGTAAAGAGGAGCAACTAGCAGCGTGGAGGAATTGTGGGCCAGGAACTAAGAGGCACTCTTTGTTCCCGTCTCCCAAAAACGAGGATAAGAGAATACCCCAAATTAATTAGAAAAAGTTGGGTTTGAAAGATGGAGGATCTGGGTGATGGCCAGAGAACATATTGCCTTTGATTGAAGTATGGTGTGGTTAATAATTGAAATAAGCAAGCCCAGAGGGCTTTAGTAACAAAGAGGTTTCCCCAGCTCAGCCTGGTTTCCTTTTCACCCATTTCCTTTGCAAACAAGAAAAAGCAAAATCTTCCACCAGTGCTTTCAAACGAGTCTTTCTTGGCAGACCGAGTTGGCACCCTCAGAGAAGCAGTGTTACAGCTGTTTGCAGGCCCTGGACTGAATGAAACTAAGCTATATGTTGCCAAGTCAACCCAGCTTTGGGGGATAGGCCATTGGCAAGGATCCAAGTCGTTACTCCAGCAATTCTGGGCTGAGTTTTGAAAGATATTTATTGCACAATCAACACTGGAGTGAGTATACTCACTCTCTCCCACATTTTCTGATGTTCCCGACTCATCACCCATCCCTCCTGGTTCGTAAGGGCTTGGGTTTTGTCTCTTCTCCTTCATATAATGAAATAATTAACTGTACAAAGTCTCAACTAGGAAGTCCTTGATTCAAATCTGGATTCCATTGTGGAGTCACTAGGTTGCCACATCCATGTCAGTGTTGCATTAATTAAATAAAGTTCCCTATTTAAACTAAACTAAATTAAATTAATAGAGTGTTACCGTAAATAACAGAAATAAATAAAAAATAAAGTTACAGTAATTTGCAACCTCCCTTATCCTGGGGCTGCCCAGAAGTGTTGGCTGTAAGGACTCTGTCGTCCTACTAGATTGGCTTGATGAGACTCAGTTCAAACTTGTTTCTTAGCACCTAGCATCAGAGGGCAAGAATTGAAAATTATATCCTCTTGAACTTCCCGGAGAAAAAGTGGGTCCATTGCATTTCCTTCCTTCCTTCCTTCCTTCCTTCCTTCCTTCCTTCCTTCCTTCCTTCCTTCCTTCCTTCCTTCCTTCCTTCCTTCCTTCCTTCCTTCCTTCCTTCCTTCCTTCCTTCCTCCCTCCCTCCCTCCCTCCCTCNNNTTCCTTCCTTCCTTCCTTCCTTCCTTCCTTCCTTCCTTCCTTCCTTCCTTCCCTCCCTCCCTCCCTCCTTCCCTCCTTCCTTCCTTCCTTCCTTCCTTCCTTCCTTCCTTCCTTCCTTCCATATTTCCATACTTCCCCTTTCCCCTCCCTTTCCCTTGGCTATATCCATGGCAGCAAGATCTTTGTTGCACCACAGTTTCATGCAAAAGGACAAAAAGGGACATTTCCATTTATCACATGGTCATCTGGGGATGAGAAGAATGGGAGGGCAGTAACTCCAGATCTCATAGAGAGGGGAAAACGGGGGAAAAGTGGATAGTTGTGACAGAGCAACCAATGAAACAGGTAATGTAGGGAGTTGTAGAATGGGCTTGCGCAAGGTTTGTCCCACCTTTATAATGTCACTGAAGAGGAACAAGAAAAATCCAAATATTAGCTATGGTCCTCTTACCAGAGCATTGGGCTGTGGTAGGTGCCCAATGATACCATGCTTAGAGTTATTGTCAATATCAAAGAAACTCTGATTCTGAGGACCTCGAGAACCTCAGCTCCAAGCACTCTCTGACCTCTGCCCATCTTTTCCATACCTTAGCCTGGGACCTCCCACTATGGAGCACTTCCTTCTTCTGATACCCCTCCTGGGTCTGGTGAGCAGCGAACTGCCATTTGTACAAAGAGGATTCTGGGACTTCTCCATGGACGATCCCTCGGTCCAAGAAGAGGAAGAGGCTTCTGGGATCTTCCCTACTTCGAGTGGAGCTGAGGCAGAAGACATTCCTTTCTACCCAGGCCTCTGTCCCTTTGGCTGTCACTGCCACCTAAGGGTGGTCCAATGCTCTGATCTGGGTGAGTCTCTTTCCTCAGGGTGGGTGGGTGGGGGGAGGAGTGTTGCGGAGATAAATAATTAGAAGTGAAATGAATCTTGTTTCCCTGCCCTCAATCCTCATGAATAAGACCGGAGTCCAGGAAAGAATAAAAATAATATATTTGCATAACAAAAATAAGAACACCTAAGTCTGTGTCTACATGGTGAAGAACAAAGAGAACAAAGGAAAGATTAACACATGCGCAGTACAGGTATCACATGAGAACTTCATATCAGTATACAGTGTCATTTCAGAATAAGAG
This sequence comes from Thermophis baileyi, assembly GCA_003457575.1. Taxonomy (NCBI): domain Eukaryota; kingdom Metazoa; phylum Chordata; class Lepidosauria; order Squamata; family Dipsadidae; genus Thermophis; species Thermophis baileyi. Next base: position 2,014,603 of record QLTV01002677.1, read on the forward strand.
TCCTGCTGACAAATTAAAATGAACGTAGTGACAAGGAGATTACAGCAATTGGGCAAGACTGTGATCTAGCATTCACTCTGGAGATCCTAGTACTATGAACAGAGGTAAACGTCTATTGTTGGAAAATTTAAACATAGGAAACAAAAGAGTTTAAAATATAAAACAGTTGTTCCAAAAACTATTAGAACATTGAATCGTAGGGTTGGAAAGGATCTTGGAGGTCTTCTAGTACAACCCCCTGCACAAGCAGGAGATCCATACCATTCCAGCCAAATGGCTGTCAAGTGTGAGAAATCAGGAAACCCAGGCACTTCAAATGAATATAATGGTTTATTGCAAGCTTAAACTTCTCTACAAGAATCTGAACTACTAAAAGTCAGAGCAAATTGGCAGTAGATAAGAGTCAGTGGAATTCAAGGTGGGCTGGACTTAGATTTCTTGTGGGCATGAAGGGACGCGAGACTGATGACACATTTGACCTTTCCCTCGGGCTCAGCCTGGTCATCTCCTGCACCAATCTTTGCTTAAAAACCTACAGTGATGGAGCACTCACAAGTTCAGGAGATAAACCATTCCACTGGTTAATTGTTCTCACAGTCAGGAAATTTCTCCTTAGTTGTAGATATATTTTTAGCAGGTGGATGGATGGATGGATGGATGGATGGATGGGTGGGTGGATGGATGGATGGATGGAAGGAAGGAAGGAAGGAAGGAAGGAAGGAAGGAAACACAGATAAGAGCAACCATCTGGAATCTTTAGATCTCTCCATCAGGCAAAGTATTAACAAATACAGGGAAGTGACATCCTGCTGAAGTCTGCAGTACCTCTCATGAACCTTGCTAGAACTTCCCACAACAGCTATCTATCTGGCTCCCTTTCCCTTGCCCCCATTCTGTCTGTCAAACAGGCTTCTGAGAGTAAACAAAGACCTCTTTGGCAAACTCTAGATGTAGCTGAGGAAGAGAAGAGGAACCTGGCTCTGTGGTTTATCCATTGTGCTAAGCCATATTGTAAATTACAGTTGATTGGGTTCACACCAAAGTAGAATGTCATTAGCTAGTTTGTCATTTTTTACTAGATGAGCTATATGGACAAAACAAGCCATGCTAATCGATAAGATGTTTACAAATTGTGGTCAGAGCATATCTTTATTAGGAATCAGCATTTTCTAGACCGCAAAGTAGGACATGCTACAAAACATCCTTGTTACTTATTTCACAGCTATTATTATTAGCATTTGTGATAATTAATATTTTGAATATATGAGATGCATGGCTTATATGTATAAAGAGAAATAAAGTTCTTTTCCAGAGCTTTCTTCAAATTCTTCCCAGTCAGGAAATATAATAAATGGTGCATCTACGCAAATAAAACCACTCTCAGACTAAGAAAAAACACGACAATAAAATCAGAATCGAGTTGGCAGATTTATTCAAATATTAAGCAGTGATACATTTAGGAATAATTTGTTGTTGTTGTTGTTGTTGTTAGTTGCGAAGTCATGTCTGACCCCATTAAGGAGCAAATATTTTGATTCTTTTAATTTGCTCATAGCTAAAGAAGCCTTGTGCTCTACTGAAAGTTGTTCTCCAACCGTAGCTCATTCCTACCCAGAGTGTCTCGTTGCTGAACAGCTCCAGAAACTCTTGAACAAACAGCTTTCTAGATTCAGTTTCATGCAATCCTAACCCAGGTTTTGAGCTGAAATCGCTCGGGCCCCCTTTTAAGGCCTGTGCAAGACGGAAGGGAGGTGGTTGACGGTTGTCTTGGACTGTGCAGCCATTCAACCTTGGCATCCTATTGGAGCCTTCCTGGCTAGGAAGCTGGGACTCTGCATTTCAGGATGGTGCTACTACTTGTATAACAGAAGGAAGCGCTGGGGACCAGCTAAGGCCTAGTTAATTAGTTGCCTCTTTGGCAACTGCCTAAAAGTGAAAATTGTTCTTTCTGAGTAAGATTTGCTGAAATGAAAGGGATAGTGTTACAAGAATTCTAAAGTATTTTAAAACCAATATATCTTTGGATTTGTTAGGGTGGAGACTTTGGGTCTCTGTTGATAATGAGGAGCCTTGCAGCTGATTGTTTACATTACAGTCTCCAGAACTGTCTTTACAGTCTGGAAACTATTTCTTCTACTTAAACTTTAAAGAACATGAACCTAAGATCAATTTATTAATATACCGTAGTTGCAAATGGAAGAAGGGGGCACTTGAGCTTCACTTCTTTGCACCTGCTCAAAGTTGCATTTTGCATTCAAAGATATTTCTATGAAATACATGGCAGTTCAGTAAAACCTTAAATTATTTGTCCTACTTATTTCACTTCACGGTGAGTTGGTCTTCCCCCACAAGTAACTCCTAGGAAATCCAGACCTTGGATTTGTTTGGCATGAGGGTGGGGGCGACAGCTGTCCTGATGCTCTTTACTTTCCCCTTGTGTTTCTCAACGGAAGGGGTGTTTTGCAGGTGTAAAAAATGCAGGACTGCATAAATCATAGCTCAGAGTTGAGACAAGGGCACCATCCTGAGGATAGTAGGTTAAAATAGGATTGCCAGGCCATTCCAGTGACTGCTATTGAAACACTAGTAAAACAGAGACTGTCTTATTTAAAACAAAATAACTTTATTCAATTTTTTAAATTAAAGAGACAGAAACTAACAAAAACTAATAATTAAGACAGAAAGTCCTGCAAGACTGATCGTGCTGTCACTCCTTTATATGATTTATTGTTCATATAATAAATCAGGGAGGATCTTCCTGAGCCGCTTCCTAATGTTATCTCATTGTTTTGGACTTATAAAAGGTTTCAGCCCCTTTTCAAGGTTAGAACAATTTACATGTGTGTATCTATGTACATACATGTGTATGTATCTCCTTTAGCAATGATAGGCTAATTTCAGTTACATGATTTTCGGTTTCATTTTAAAGCTCCCCCCCCCCCCAACAACAAAACCCTTAACAAAACCCTGAACTCAGGGGTGAGTTCTAACTTACCTCACTGCCGGTTTGCTTCCTCCTGCACCGCGTGGGCACACCGCATGGGTGCGCCGCATGGGCACGCGCACGCTTCGCACGCACGTGCATGCGCAGTGCTGAAAAATTAAAAAAAATCCCCCAAAAAGAGCCGAAAACAAGATGGCAACGCATGCGCAGTGCCAGAAACTCAGCTTCTGCGCATACGCAGAAGAAATTTTTTTTCCCCAAAAAAAATACAAAAAAAAAAAAGATGGCGGCGCCCACAGACCGGCACCAACCGAACCGGCTCCGTGACATCACCGTGACATCACCAGCGGGTCGCTATCGGTTTGGGTGAACCGGTCCAAACCAGTAGGAACCCACCTCTGCCTTAACTAGAGCCTTAGTTGAAATATATGAACTTAAAAGCAACTAATTTGGAATCCAGAAATTTGTTTTCATGAGCAGAACTTAATGGAGCTGACAGTTCTTCTGTCTCATAATTCCAACCTAGTGATTTTGTTGCTGCTGTGGTCAAACAGTGAGGACTCAGATATCCTTATTGCAGCTCCCCCAGAGATTTACCAATTCAGAAATTCAGATTCACTCTATCTGTGCCCTTCAGATTGTACAACAGGGTACACTGATTCCAACGCATTTACAGGTACTCCTCGATTTACAACCTTAATTAAGCCTGGAATTACAATCATACAGTGAGTATCATTAAGGCAATCATTAAGTGGGTCACTATGTGACTATGACTGAATTTACAACCTTTTGGCGGCAGTGGTCATTAAGCGAACGAACGCCTTGATGGTTAAATGAACCCATTTTCTTCTATTTGCATTTTTTGCCAGAAACTGGAAGTAGATGCTAGAAACAGGCAAAAAACACTTAAAAAAATTGCAGTAATGTGACTGTGGGATGCTGCAAAATGCGAGGTTGTTGTCAAGCATCCAAAATGTGATCATGTGATGTGTGTGTGGACATCGGAACTCCAGAAGTGGGATGCAAACAGCTCTAGGGACGTCTATCATAACTTTGAATGGTCGCTAAGTGAGGACTACCTGTATAATCCAATAGAAATTACAGAGGAGGCTGTCTGAGGTGCATACCAGAAATTGGGTACTTAAACAAGGTTCCCAAAGAATAAGTACGAGGGAACATCTTTATTTTAATGTTAACCTTTCAATGACTTTTGTCTGTAATGCGCAGCTGTATGGTTCCAACTGCTGTATAAAAAGAAGAGGGTACCTAGGAATGAAATTCTGATTGCCAGAGCAAGTAATTTTCTCTTTTGAAAACCTCTATTTTGCTTCTGATTTTTTGAAACAGTCATTTACAGTAGTTTATTCATTCTTCATTGGGCAAGATCATTAATGGCCTTGTTTGAAATGGTCAAGGTAAAATACAATTCACTACTGACAATTCTGAGCTGTGCAACAGGATTTCTTCATGGTGTTGTGAGTTAGGCCATCTTAATCACCATAAATGAATAGTTAAGAGTCACCAGTTAAGACTTAGAGAATAAATCAGAGGCAGACAAGCAGATATGGAGCAGGCAGACATTCAACAGATGCAGTTTTTGCAAGAATTTAATGTTCATTCCAGACAAGGCATCCCCAATGCAATTGATAAAGAAAACACAAGATCTCTACCACAAACTTTTAATATAGCAGCAACAATCCTGTGAATATTTTTCAAGCATGTGCAGACACAGTATTTATCCCTCATCCCTCCTGCAGCCTTGAATAACGCTTGCTTCTGGCACATTAATCATGCGTGAGCCACATCAGATTTACCAAGCGTGACTTAGCATTGTGTGACTGTAAACAGGGTAAATAGATTAATGCAGTATGTGGGCGGAGTCACAGCGAATCCACGTGAGGATATTGTGACTGTAATAGCAACCCAAAATACGGCATGGTTTATTGTGATCCAGAACTCAGATCAGAATAAGTCTGTAGTACCAGGGCTCAGGCCTGTCTTTTACTGAGCTAATGAAGGAGTAACCTCTGCTGCCAATATTGTTCCACCCATGTAGGGAGAGGAATTCCTTGGAAAGCTGACATCTTTTTGTTTTAGATATTAATCAGAGCCCAGGCACAGCTTGTCAGTCCAGATTGTAAAAATTTTTTGGGAAGGAGGAGGAGGAGGAGGAGGAGGAGGAGGAGGAGGAGGAGGAGGAGGAGGAGGAAGGACAGCCGGGTATGGAATAGCTCATGGTATATTGTACACGTGGAGCTCTAGGTCATAACGTGTGTTGGGAAGATAATCAAAGGACACTTCTGCATGGATTCATTTCCCATCTCCAACCGCTGCAAAATATTTCAACGCTGGCCATGCAAACATCTTCGCTCCTGCTCAAAATGCTGAGATCAGAGCTCTCACCAGCTGAGCAACGCAGGAGAGCCAGAACTGGCATTCTGCCAGTGGCCCATTTTCTGAGCACAATAGCTCCTGAAGCAACACACATTTTTTTGCTCTGTTCTAGACAGAAAGAGGACAATCAAATTGCTGAAGGCATTTCTGTTTTATCTACACCAGTTCTGGCTGGTGGTGGCAGTGTCCCTCCAAACTCTCAATTGGAGCTCTGCCCCCCCCCCTGCTCCCTCCCATCAGTTTCTTCCGTGTGATCCATTTTTGGCTGCAGAGAGCAAGGAAAGAACATGATGTTTCCTGCATGCAAGGCATTCGCCCTCTGGCCTTGAGCTACACACCATCCTTAAATATGCAGTTCCCCTGTAATATGACACGAAGCAGCTTCTCAAGACAATTCAGGGGAGCCCAGCTCTTGAAAGTCACCAGGCCATCACTGTTCTCGAGGAAACAGCAAATCTTACAAAGGCGGCTTATGGCTTCCTATGGTTCAGTGGCTTAGGTACAATAGCATCAGCCAGGTATAACTGAGCAACAGTACTTGGTGGATCATATGCCCTCTACATATTGATCCAGAGCTAACTGTAAGGCAGCGCGATACTCTAAAACAGGGGTCTCCAACCTTGGCAACTTTAAGACTTGTGGACTTCAACTCCCAGAATTCCTCAGCCAGCAAAGCTGGCTGAGGAATTCTGGGAGTTGAAGTCCACAAGTCTTAAAGTTGCCAAGGTTGGAGACCCCTGCTCTAAAAGACGGAGCTATCCCATCTTTGTGCTCTCTTTCTTGTGGACATTTGCAACCGTCAAGTTGTGAATGTGATGCTGCTGTGCTGGACTGTCTCAAGTCATTGGCTCACACAGGTGTGTGGAAAACCCACACACTGCTACTTTATGTCATACATTGTGAGTTGGCAAGGAAACAATTGCAAGCAAAGGGAGCAAAGAAACTGGAAAGCATGCTGGACTACAAGTGCTGCCCCTTTTTCAGTTCTCCTGGCCATCCATGATGCTCTCTACCTCACCCCCCCCCCCCCCCCCCCCGTGGAATACTTATTGCTAATATATTTATAGGATTTGCAAGGGTTTTTAAATAGCAATAGCAATAGCACTTAGACTTATATACCGCTTCATAGTGCTTTACAGCCCTCTCTAAGCGGTTTACAGAGTTAGCATATTGCCCCCAACAATCTGGGTCCTCATTTTACCCACCTCGGAAGGATGGAAGGCTGAGTCAACCTTGAGCCGGTGAGATTTGAACCGCCGAACTGCAGCTAGCAGTCAGCTGAAGTAGCCTGCAGTGCTGCACTCTAACCACTGCACCACCTCGGCTCTAAAAAAAAAAATCGCAGACAAATTGTAAAACAAGAAGAACTTGAATATTTTCTCCCATTGCTTGGGTAGATGGTCTTATCAACGTAGGCTGTGACTAATGTGTGGGGCTGAGTAGCCAAGTGCAAACGAAGCCAGGGCTCCAGAGCCTTAATTTCAGCAGGTGCTAAATTCATTCTCTGTGATTCACAGTAGAAGGCCCCATCCATTTTGGCTTTCCAGTGTTGTGTAGCTGGTCCCGTTTTAACCTGGCCAGGTCTTCTGCCCTGGATATCCCATCCTCTCTCTGTGTAGCCAATCCTGACTTTCTGACCCATCTGTTTCTGTTTTTTTCCAGGTCTCAAGCAAGTGCCTAAGGAAATCTCACCAGACACCACATTACTAGATCTGCAAAACAACCAGATTACGGAGCTGCGCAAAGATGACTTTAAAGGGCTCTTTCGCCTTTATGTATGTACTGCCAAAGACCCCTCCCCACTTCTGATGGATATAAGCAGGACAGGAGAACCTAGCTGGGTCCACTCTGAATAGACAGTAGCTTCACTCAGGTGTAGCACTAAAATCTATTTGTTCTGCCAGGACTGGATCCTGGAACACTGAACTTCTGAACACGAATGGCCTTCAATATTTGCAACCTCCACTTCTCTCAAACACCTGGGATTAAAACACAGGAACTCTGGGATTATGCTTCCTGGAAATCTTGAGCCACTGGCTGTATTCTTTATCATGATACTCTGCTAAAAGATTTCTACAAGTCTCACTCCATTCCTTAAATTGTATTTTTAAGTGCAAGCAATTGCATCTACCTTATCTATAATATTGCTTCTTTCTTTATATGTTGCCTTCTACAAGTGGATTTAGGAAGTGTGCAGATACCTTATTTGTACCAATGGGAGTCTGGTATTTAATTTCTCTGCAAGACTTCCTCACAAATTTCTCTAGCTGCAAAAATTAGTCGCCAGGATAATAATGGATTCCACCTTCTTACATCTATGTCAGCACATGCTTAAATGCTGCTCACATGTCATCTCTTTCTATGACTCTACCCACAGGCCTTGGTACTGGTGAACAATAAGATCTCCAAGATACATCCAAAGGCTTTTAGCCCTCTGATTAAGCTGCAGAAACTCTACATCTCCAAGAACAACTTGGTGGAGATTCCTCCTAACCTGCCCAACTCCTTGGTGGAACTCCGGATCCATGAGAACAAAATCAAGAAGATCCCAAAGGCTGTGTTCAATGGGCTCCACAACATGAATTGCATTGGTGAGGCATCAAACTTTCCCCACTTTTCTTTGCCAAAGGCATGCTTTGTATTTGCTCCTTTTCTTTAGAAACATAAGACACAGACCCCGGTGAATGGTTCTTTAGAATGCAGAAAACTGCACCCAATATTGTGTGGCATGTTGGTTGGTCCTTTAAAAAAAAAAAGGTTAATATCAAGCAAGACTAGACCAAAAGGCCACTGCAACTCTGTGTTCCCAATGTTACCCAATATTTTGGAAATTCAAATATACATTAACAATTTATTCAGTAGTTAGTAAGTCAATCAATCTATATTCTGACTTTATTTGCCTTCCTGGCATACATTTTCATAACCATCTTGCCCTGCATAAATACATATCATTGAGAGAGAGAGAGAGAGAGAGAGAGAGAGAGAGAGAGAGAGGAATAAACACTAACAAATCAGAGCCAATTGGCTAAATTTGCACAGAGGTCCTTTTCCATTGTTCATGTGAACATATGAACAAATTTAAAAAATCAAGAACAGAGGGCTCAAAAAATATTTCCCATCTTTCCAAAGAACTCTAAATTTGCAAGCCAGCAATTTGGGAGGAATAAATTAGGTTTTGGGTTCAGATGAAGTTTGAGAGTGTTCATTTCTGGTTTATTCAGTTACTTAGGAACAAAGCATGAGTGGGAATCTGCATATACTTCTCTTTTTAACTGTGTTCATTAAGTATGCTTAAGAATTGATTAAAGCACAATCCACCAAAAGTGGAGCTTTTCTGTTAGAAAGTCAAATATATTCACAAAATTATTCTACTGGCTCCTGAAAGGACTTATATATGCCTGGATCAGCTTTGGAAAACTTCTAAGATTTTAGAGTATCTTAAGCTGAGGAGTTCTCTCCCCTCCCCCAAATTTGACTCATTCAAAATATGATGCCATAATCAACAATATCCATTATCTCTTTCAAAATCCCATCAAGATTTTTAGGGCCTTTCCTCGTGACTGAGTTTATTTGCTAACTACTCACCCCTAGGTTGGCAGAAAACTGCACCACCAGTAAATTTATGTTCCCACCTCTGTTGCTAATCCCTATCCTGCATCTATTGCATCAACTCAAAATCTGCTCCAAAGGATTTTGCCCTAAATACACATCTGCAGTTTGTGATTGATCAAACCCTTCAGCACTCTAGTCAACAGGCAGAGAAAGCATCTGTCAGTCTCTGCACAGCAGCAGGAACAAGATAGGTGTGACATCAGGGGTCTTTTAGGCATCACTAGGCTACTTTGTGTACCCCTTCTTCCATATCCCTTTCAGGTGCAACTCAAGCTGAATTACAGGTTTTTAAAAAACCAAATAAGAGTCACGAAGGGAAGCAAGTCACTTTTAGCATTTCCTGGGAGAGTGGGCCACCATTGCAGCCTTGCATGAATCCAGCAAGGCTACAACAATAGAGACAGGTCTTAGAACAATACCGGATGAACGGTCTATCCCTGTAGTGCAAATCTGCCAAACTACCTACAACCAGGGGTATCAAACTCAAGGCCCGCGGGGCCGCCCTGGAAACAGCAAAGTACCAGCCCACGGTACCTCTGCCAGCAAAAACAGAGCTCGTTTTTGCTGGCAGACGCCATTGCCGCTGAAAATGGGGGTGGCCCTGGGCTCCATTTTTGCTGGCAGAGGGCTAGCAAAACAAACTAAAAGCAAAACAAAACAAAAGGATAAATGTTTCCCCTTTTGCATTTGAGCATCCAAAAAGGGACGGGAAAGGAGAAAGGGAAAGAGGAAAAACAAAGAAAAATAAGGGAAGATGGGAAGAGAAGAAGGAAGGAAAAATAAGGAAAGAGGAGAAGGAAGAAGAAAGGAGAATGAAGAGGGAAGGAAAAAGAAGAAAAGGGAGGAAGGAAGGAAGGAAGGAAGGAAGGAAGGAAGGAAGGAAGGAAGGAAGGAAGGAAGGGAGGGAGGGAGGGAGGGAGGGAGGAAGGAAGGGAGGGAGGGAGGAAGGAAGGAAGGAAGGAAGGAGGGTATAAAGAGAGGGAGGGAGGGTCTGAGAGAAGCCCTGCCTTAGCACTTGGCCACTACAGGTACCCCCGACACGAGTGACGTCGAGCTGCCCCCCCCCAGGTCAAACACAACCCTGATGCAGCCCTCAATGAAATTGAGTTTGACACCCCTGACCTACACAGTCTTGGTCTCTACACTCTCCACAAGCATCAGACTCCAGAGCCCAAAATTAGGCAAAGCTAGCTAGACATCTGATATAGCACAGCTAGCTAGTAACTTTATATACTGGGATGAAGACATCTTAAACAGTTGACTGCCCTCTGTAAAGATAGGAAATAGACACCAATTCTTATCAAACCCAATGGTTTAATTCCAGCATTTCTCCCTTTCCCCTTGTGTCTATGGAGATTCTCAGTCATCCAGGTCATGGTCGTCCCAAAAGGCTTTTCAAAAGGCAACTAGATTTTCTTGATTTATTTTTTTTTTTGCTTGAAAACATTTTGCTTCTCACCCAAGAAGCTTCTTCAGAACTATTTCAAAATATTTAGCTTTGTGCTTCTCAGTTTTCGAAGCCAACTATTGGCTTTTGACATAATTGACATTTCTGTCCTGAGAAACTCTAGTTCCCAATGTAACTCCCACATCGTATTTGCTTTCAAAAGTAATATGGTCTCCCCTGTAGATCAGGATCAACCATAGTTAACAAGAAGGACATGTCCATGTAGTTTTCTTTAATAACTCTGTCCTGTTCTTTAGGGAGCACATAGCCAAATGGTGGCAGAAAAAGGAGACTGGGGACTCGAAAAGAGGGGGAAATCCATCATGAACCTGAAGTACCCAACTGGCACTTCTGTGCTCATTCTCACTACCTGTTATGGGTGGTGAATTGCAATGGATGATATACATCTTGAGTCTGTAGTTGGACAGAATCAGAATAACGAGGGAAACACTATTTTAAAATCAATTCTGCTAAGGACAGTTTAAGACTGCTCTGTCTCATTCATGGGCCGGGGTGCAAAATGATGGCAATGTCAGCAGGACAAGGGGGGGTGGAAATGGCATTTATCAAAAAATAATTGTATCATAGTTAAATGCATCTGAGGATCCTGCCTTTATTACAACTGCAAGACCACTTGGAGAAAAAATTCCCAAATTGCTCCACCAATAAATTTGTTTAAAAATGCAAATGATTCAGATTGATTTAAAGCGTAAAATCAAATATACATATCTTATTCTGTTAACATCACCATTGTGTTTAATTGCTTTTCCATAAGCTTTGAGGGTGGAACTGCGTGTTTCAGGCAAGCAAGTACAATTTGCTTTTTCCAAGAGGAAAAAAAAAAGGGGGTTCAAGAAAGGGTAATTTGGAGCTGAGCTGGAAGAGGGTGGGAGGAGATGGGTCTTACTAATCCATAATCAAATAGAAACAGATTGTACTTTTGGCTCCTAAAGATTGATCACGATGTGCAGTATTTGTCTCACCATGTTTGTAACCCTTTGCATTCATTCTTCCTTTACATGGCTATCTTAGAGAGAGAAGGAGGAGGACACATAAATAAATTATTTAAGATATGCCATAAGTTGCGGAAGAGGGCTTGGTTTATAGTAGTTCAAATGTTAATATCCAGTCCACCCAGCCATTCAAGGACAGGGTGGTCTGTGTTGAAAAAATCAAGACATTAGGCCGGTGTAAGCTCTTGATGGACATTCGGACACAATGTGGTGGATATTTTGTCGAGGAGCACCACAGTCACACTGAGGGGTGGAGACAAGACCCCACTTAAACAATGAGTCCTGGCAGACACCATGTTGGGTATGGATCCTGTTCAGAGTTGACCAATGCTGGCGAGGAAGGTCAAAACCTGGCACCTTTTGTGTAGGGTTAGGGTTAGGGTTAGGGTTAGGGTTAGGGTTAGGCCTGTATCTGGGCGTTCAGCAGCCCATTTGGCTTTCCACAGTGTGTTGACGTCAAAGTTGTTAGACAGCTGTTGAGCGAGTAGTGGAGGGCTTCCTGGATTTAAGCCTGCCAATTGATAGATGAGGAAGATCAGCACAGGAAGAAGTGGGTTTCTCATAATTTTGTGTACTCCTTCTGCCATGTATATAAAGAGCCAGGAGTTCTACAAAGATGTCAGATGGCTCGGTTGAATCTGGATCTGATAGAGCCGAATACTGTTGTTCTAATATGAAACTTACTTCTTTTTGCAGAGATGGGTGGGAACCCTCTGGAGAACAGTGGATTTGAACCCGGAGCCTTTGACGGCCTAAAATTGAACTACCTGAGGATCTCAGAAGCAAAGCTCACTGGTGTACCCAAAGGTGATACCTTCTCCATCTTCTCTCTTCTCCATATCTACCTCTTAATAAAATTCAGGGCTACGGCTTCTCTCAGCTTTTAATCCTAGAAGTAATGAGGATGTCAGGGTTCCAAGTAACAGACCCAACGAAATCAAAGCTCTGAGGCCTGGAGTTTCCTCAAAGTAAAATTTTATTAGGAATGCCATCTTGGCACAGCTGGTGAAAACCCGACTCTGAAGGACCCGAAGTTTTCCCCACCCAAAGTTCATGCCCCCCAGGTCACACATCCATCACATGGCCCAATCAGGTCACAGTCCTCCTCCGGCTGTCTTTGGTCCACGCCTTCCAAGCAGCTGGTGGGGACATCCTTGGCTCCCACAGGAAAGAATGTTATTTTGGCGACACTTTCCCCCCCCCCAACTATCTCTATCTCCCCCTTCACGTTCCCACAGCTGCAACCGGCCTTGCTGTGGCAGCCCTGAAGATTTCCAAAATGGTCGCAGGGCTGACAGCGGAACTATTTTGCTTTTTCAAAGAGTACTGAGAAGTACCAGCTGAATTCAGGAACACAACAGTGACTCAGGAAGGAGACCATATTTTTAAAAAAATAAGACACAGAGTTCTTTATTTTCCCATATCCTTCCCCTAGAACTCTGGTCTCTTCACCTCAAAATCCATCTTTCCTTTTCCTGCAAGGATTCTTTTTTGAGTTCCCTAATTTCAGATCATATGGGATGGGAAGCATTTAATGTTAGACAATAAGAGGCAAAACTCCTTGCAATTTCCAGGAAATCACACACAACTCGACTATGAGGTATTGATTAGCCATCATAAGTAGTGGAGGTGACACATTGAATGGCATAGTAGCAATATCCTGATGAAGCTTTACGGGTCGTTCCATCTCCTTCCAAATTCTGTTTCTTTCCACTGGGATCAGAACTTTTTTATAAATACTAAATAGAAATGGAATTCTTCTCCTGTTAAGGAAAATTTCTCCTTTTCTGTAGACCAGTCCAAAGGTTGTGGCCTCGGAACATTTCAAAATGCATTACAGGTAGTCCTCGACTTACGATTACAATTGAGCCCAAAATTTCTGTTGTTAAATGAGACATTTGTTAAGCGAATTTTACAACCTTTCTTGTCACAGTTGTTAAGCAAATCAGTGCAGTTGATAATTTAGCAACATGGTTGTTAAGTGAATCTGACTTCCCCATTGATTTTGCTTGTCAAAAGGTTGCAAAAGGGGATCACATGACCCTGGGACAGAGGTGGGTTCCTGCCGGTTCGGACCGGTTCTTTAGAACCGGTAGCGGGAATTTTCCCCCGCTCGCCGAACCGGCAGCGATGGCCGGCTGGACACGCCCCTGAACCGGCTCTCTCGGCGGCGCCATAGGCAGCGCCATCTTGTTTTTTGCTTCTGCGCAGAAGCTGGATTTTCAGCACTGCGCATGCACGCAACGCACGCACGCCCACGCGGCGTGGGAGGAAGCGAACCGGCAGCAAGGTAAGTTAGGACCCACCCCTGCACTGGGACACTGCAACGGTCATAAGTTTGAACCAGTTGCAAGCATCTGAATATTGATCACATAATCACGGGGATGCTGCAAAGGTTGTAAGTGTGAAAAATGGTCATAAGTCACTTTTTTCAGTGCTGTTGTAACTTTGAACAGTCACTAAATGAACTGTTGTAAGTCAAGGACTACTTGTATTGCTATATGCCATTTTATTTTGTTTGCAGCATCAATCTCAGTTCAAAACATTCGTGGCAGGGTTCATTCAACAAAACAAGCTTATTTGGTTAATGATGATTCAATGCTGTACATGAACTCAGGCCCTTGAGTTAAGCCAGGGAACTATAAAAGTCGGCTAACCATTGTTAGTGCATTGTCTAAATATAGCTTTTCTCTTTTTATTGTTGTTTTACCTGTTTTGAAGCACTGTAGAATGCTGTGGATTTTAGAAAGGCTAATTTTTTGGGCCAAACCCAAAAAACTTTAACCTTAGACTTTCTACTGTCGACCTCACCCCATTCCTAAGAGGTCTGTAAGGGGCGTGCATAAGCGCACCAGCGTGCCTACCGTCCCTGTCCTACTGTCCTATTGTCCTCATCTATCTGTATTCACTTTGATTATGTTTATGTTTATACCTATACCTGCTATCTTGTACATGTTTGACAAACAAACAAATAAATAAAATAAATAAAATAATATTATCCTACTCTTCTCCTCCAACCAGACCTCCCTGAAACCTTAACTGAGCTACATCTGGACCACAACAAGATCCAAGCAATTGAATTAGAGGATCTGATCCGCTACTCCAAAATCTACAGGTAGTGTGAATAGGAGAGTTATACTTGAAGAGCTTGCCAGGATTATGCAGATGTAATTTGGGGCAAAAGTAGGAAAGTCACTAATCTCCAGAGGTTACAGAACAACTTATCTCACCATTGGCTAAGCTATCTGCAGCTTTTATGAGTCGCAACATCTAGAGAGCCACCAATTAGGGTATGACCGAGATACAAGGCAGTTGATTTCAGGCTTCGCAACATAAAGATCAGAAATGAAAAATAAGCTTGAGTATTTTTTTTAAAAAGGAAATTATCCTACCTGAAGTCTGTCCACAACTCCTCATTGTGCACTCTAAGCAAGGAAGCCAAAGCAGCTCCCTGCTTCAAAGTTAGTTGCACAGAAGAAGAAGAAAAAAGGAGGGGGGAATACAACAGTGGGAGGCAAATCTGTGTTTTATCAAGTTGGCAAAAACGTGTTGAGAAAATAGGGAACATGTTCAGAGTGAACATATAGTAAGGGTTATTTTTTTTTTAAATGGAAGGAATGTTTCTCTTTTACTGGTCATCCTCATGAAATACAGTATATCAAGTATATATTGATACAGCTTTTAGTTTCCTAGAGATGCAATTCTTAGCATGATGTAACAAAAACACTTTGTCTCTGGCCTTGAACCTTCTTCTGCATTTCCTTTTCCTCTGACCTTGTAATTCCAAGGTCTTTGCAGGGAATCACTTCATGCTGACCACAAAAGTTGTAATGCCATATATGGAGTTAGAAGGACCAAGGGAGGAGGTTCATTGAGTTTTAAACTTTGTGCACATATAAGCAAAGTTGCTGCATCTCTTCCATAACTTGGTAGCTGACAGAGTGATTCTATCTTGGAGGTTTCTGCCTAGAAGACCCCCTTCTATGCTGAGGGCAATCTGCCCAGGTGCCAAGTATGGGACCAAAGTCAACTTCCATCCTCCTAATTAAAACCTTCTACAAATTATAGCTAAAACTGAGGATTTTAGATCTTCAAGAAGCATGTGTTTAAAGCACAGATATCAATTAAGTAGCAAACAGTAAGTGCAAAGAGAAAACAAATGTATTCAAAACATAAAAATAGAGCATTTCACCAGCCGGTGCCCAAAAGATACAAACGACCATTCACTCCCTTGTTCCTGACTTGCAATCCCTACAACCGGGCAATAAATTCTGGTTCAGCATTTAAGAGGTACATTTCTTTAAAAAGTTTTACCAAATAAGAAAGGAGAAGAAATGGAAGGGATAGGATAGGATAGGATAGGATAGGATAGGATAGGATGGGATG
>QLTV01002677.1:2030453-2052070 GCA_003457575.1 Thermophis baileyi
TTCTCTGTTTCTAAACCTACACCTGCAACATCAATCTTCTCCTACCAATGTCAGGGAGGTCTGGAGTGCCTCCCTCTTATTTTCCTTTTTTTGTGTGTGTGTGCCACAAAAGCACTCCTTCGGAATCTTTAACTGGCTAAAACGTTAAAATGTCTGAGGGTTTAAAATATCCACCCAGCTCAGCTGTGGTCTCCCTAGCAACAAGCTCCTGAGAAATTTCTACTGCCACCCCACCCCCTGCCCCCAGACTGTAGGTGAAAGCATTTTCATCCATGCTCGTTGATTAGTCGAGATGCTGTTCGTGACATTGCTCCTCCAAGCTAGAGAAGAACTGCGACTGTATGAGGTCATCACAAGTAATCTTCCATGGTTCAGACTAGCAGAAGGTATTCCAAGCATGAAATGGAAGGTAGAAATATGCAGACGTAGAGCCTACTAGCACAGTATGGTGTATAATTAAGGGTGACCATATGTGCAATTGTGCCAGCTGGTTCCTTTCTTTTCCCCCTGTCATGAATGACTTAAAACAGCCATCACCAAGCCGTTTAAGTTATTGAGTGGTCTCTATATCACTAACCAAAGAAACACATCTAAAACAATCAACAAACAAAGATGATGGCTGTGTGGATGTGATAAACAAATTGAACGCAAGACCTCAATATATATTTCAGCCACTAGAGGGGGAAAGAGCTATATTTGTCAGCAACTTTTTAACGGGTGTTCTACTTCCTTTCCTTGAAGCATTTTGCTCTGAAGAAGCAAATTTGATCAGGGAAGCCTTTTCTAAGAATTTGCTTTCCCTGCCTCCCAAGGGGCCTTTTTCCTTTCATCACTTCTATTGTATAAAAATCAGACAAAGCCCAAAGGATTAAGGTCCTTGATTCAGGATTGAATCTCTCTGCTTTTGATTTTTATACATTGGTTTTGGGCTGATTTGGATGCAATGAAAGGAGAGGAAAGAATCTTTTGAGGTTGTTTTTTTTTTTTAATGTTAATAGCAGCTCAGCAGCTTGCCTGCAGTGCTAGAAAAAGGATTTAATTTTTCCCTTTGGGTTGCTCCCCATATTGAATCCCCACCCAAAGTTGTTACTGCCCCATAAGATCAAGCCCAATGCCCATTGGAGGCCCACATATTTCACTGCATGGGGCAGTCCTAGCCTTGGACAAGACACAGTTAAGAGAACAACACAGGGACATGATTTATCCTCTGCTTTTGCCACACTGCTCCCCCTTGGGGACCAGCTCCTAATATTTGTCAATATTTTGGAGGAAGAAATTCAAGTTGAAGCCATACCCAGGAAGTTTGGCAGTTTTTCCATGCAGGGAAGTCACTTATCTTAAAGCTGGCCTTTATTTCACAAAAGTTGCATATAGATCACTAATACCTCGGGAGCGCAGCTTTCGGATATGCAACTTTCCCAACCCCCATGTGTATTCTGGAGTGGTACAGCACTGTTTTTCAACTCAGCAACTTTAAGATGTGTGGACTTCAACTCCCAGAATTCCCAGCTTGCATTCCCTAGCCACCAAAAACACTGTGGCACAGTAAAAAAAAAAAGGAAGGTTCTGTTGCGTTCACTTCTGCTTAAATAGGCTCCAAATAGCATCGCCAGCCAGAGTCTAGAAATGTGGGCTTTTATATCTTACACTAAACAGCAGCCCAAATCCTTCTGCATCTCCTTCTCACCTTTTCCTTACTGGTCCACTTATCCAATCCTTAGCTGCGGTTGGTTTGGAGCACCGAGACATCTGCTTGCTGCATGAAGGAATGAGGTAGCTAACTAGAGAGAATCAGACAGAAGATGGCAGCGTAATCATACGTTTGCTTTCTGCTTCATTTGGAAATTGAAATGTCTGTACCCAAATGCCCTAGGCCCAGACTGATTGGTCTTTGTTTTCTCATTCATCACCATCTTCATCTGTCATCTATAATATTTAAATATATTGCCTGAGCTTTGATATGGAGTCTGTAATATAGACAGATATATCTTTGATGGATAAGCTGCAAAAAAAAAAAAGAAACCAGGACAAAAAGAAATCTGGACTTCATATTTTACTTTCCCTTGGCCCAGAGAGGGAGCCGAATGGGTGGACTTCATCAAAGGATGGGACTTGCTCCTGTCTAGAAACTGTATGCTGTTTATAAGGTGGAAACTGACTAAGTTCACACATAACCCTAAACAAGTAGGAGCCAGAGTGATGAAGTGGTGAAGATGCTAGACTCCGGCTGGGAAGCCCCAGTTTCAACACTAACTCAGTTACAGAAACTACTTGAGTGATTTTGGGTCTGTCTATTAGCACTCCCTTCCCCAAATGTTTATTAGGGGCAAAATTAGAGTGCTGTATACAGGTTGTCCTCAACTTACAACAATTCATTTAGTGACCATTCAAAGTTACAACGGCACTGAAGAAAAGTGACTTATGACCAGTTTTCATACTTACGAACATTGCAACATCCCCCTGGTCATGTGATCAAAATTCGGATGCTTGGCAACTGGCATGTATTTATGACAGTTGCACTGTCCTGGGTCATGTGATCAAAATTCGGATGCTTGGCAACTGGCATGTATTTATGACAGTTGCACTGTCCTGGGTCATGTGATTACTATTTGTAATCTTCCCATCATCAGAATTCCATGTACATTTTTGCAATCAAGACAGGCCAACAGGCAACAAAGATTTCATAGCTGAAGGAAGGAAAAGTTAGGAAAGTCTTTATTCTTCCATTTCATGGGTCTTCCCCACCTCTGAATTTTGAGATTTCCAGTAATTTGAGAAAGAACTTTGGGGCAGAGTGGTGGCATAGGGAAGGAAAAATACCTCACTGGCAGAGTGAGGGAGTGAAGTGAGGGCTGATCTTCTGCACTGTAAAGTACACAAGTTGGCATCACACTAAATCTCCATTTTCTCCCTTTCTCTCCTCAAAGATTGGGCCTCGGACACAACAATATTCGCATGATTGAGAATGGCAGTCTTGCTTTCTTGCCTATCCTACGTGAGTTGCACTTGGATAACAACAAGCTCTCAAGAGTCCCCCCAGGATTGCCTGATCTCAAGTTTCTGCAGGTATCCAATAAGATGCAGTTCTGTGGTGAGAAAAGTAAGGTACTTAGGCAGCAAAAAAAAACACACACACACACACACACACACACACCAAATGCACAGGTACAAAATAGACAGTACCTGGCTCAACACCTGTGAGAGGGATCTAGGTGCTCCACTTAAATATGAGCCAGCAGTGTGCTGCAGCTGCCAAAAAAGCCAATGCAGTCCTAGGCTGCATCAACACAGGACTAGTGTCAAGATGATGAGAAGTGATAGTGCCTCTCTATATAGTGCTAGTAAGGCCATGCTTGGAACACTACAACTGCTTCTGGTCACCATCATACAAAAAAAGATGCTGAGATCCTAGAAAGAGTCAGACAGAAGAGCAACAAACATGATAATGGGTCTAGAAGCTAGACTATATGATGAATAGCTAAGGGAACTAGGTATGTTTAGCCTAATGAAGAGGTGACATGATAGCCGTCTTCCAATACTTGAATGGTTGTCACAAGGGAAGAGGGGAGTCAGTTTATTCTCCAAAGCACCAGATGGCAGGACAAGATGCAATGGATGGAAGATCGTCAGAGGAAGATCCAACCTGGAACTAAGGAGAAGTTTCCTGACAATAAGAACAAGTAGTCAATGGAATGGCTTGCCTCCTGAAGTTGTGGATGCTCCATCACTGGAAATTTTCAAGAAAAGATTAGACAACCATTTGTTCGGGATGGAGTAAGGACTCCTGCCTTGGGCGGGGGGTCAGACTAGAAGACTTCCCAGGTCCCTTCCAGCTCTATGATCCTATGATCTCCTAGGTTTCAGGGAGGGCATGAAGTCTAGGAGATCATACTTCAAGCTTCAACAATGGGCAACCATAGAAAATTCATTGGGTTGACATAACCCAAAGAAATCCAGAACTCTGTCTTCTCGATTCTGTTTTGAAATACCTATAGAGAACATGCAAATGGAACAAGACATTGCCATCCTTTACCAATCCACATATTGCCTTTTCAGTTCCAAACTGTCTTTCATGTCCTTTTCTGTACTGAATCTGGCTCTGTTGCACTGCGGGTCCAGAACTATGATTCTGCAACCCGGCAAACTGATTTTGCAAATTCTCTGTGGTGCATAAAAACGATGTACCGTAGTTATCTATATTCTATATAGTTTCATGAGCAATAATCATGGTTATTTGCTTGGAATTTTAAAATGTACTAGACAACCCATGACCCTTTCAGTTATCTTTTCAAATATCCTTACCAGATCCTTCAATACCTTCAACAATGGCAGAGCTTTTAATGTACTTGAAAAGTTCTTAAAAATTCAGGAAGATATTCAGAAATGTAATCTATCTTGAAAGTAGCCCATGTTGAACTGTATAGTGCAGTCAAACATCAAGAGTTCAGCACCAGAGATGTTTTATGACATTTTTATAGTCATAAAATGCTTTATGATAATGTTTATCATAAAATGTTGTACAAAAGTTGCCAAATTTCAATCCCATAGGAATCATGGGTCCCAGATTTTGGATGCATTCTCTAAGTTAGTCCATTTGAGGTTGCTTGGTTCAAAAGGTTTTGCCCTATGAAACACCTTTTTGTCCAGGTAAAGGTTACAGATCTGAGAGTTTTAGATATACTGTAGTTATCCTGATAGGAAAAATGGATATTGTACAATTTACAAAACTCAGTTAACAATACAAATAACAGCAAAGCTGGAAATTGTTATGTTCTTGGAAGGACACTGTTTTGAAATCAATAGAGCTTATTTCTGTTGCTGTAAAACCATTATATGAATTCATTATCTTTAGACACTCAACCTTCCTATGGCAACCTGTATCAATTGAATCTCCCTCCCTTTCTCCTCCCCCCAAAACCAAACCCCACCATATTCCCAACAAATTCCAATTGTTGCTAAAACAAGGTTTGTTAAATAGGTACACAAAAGGACCCAATGACTTAACTGGGATTCTGGGTTTTTTTGTTCTTCATTTTGGCTTCCTGAAACCATAGTTGGCAAAGTAAACAACGTCTGAAACAGCTTTTCCTAGCATGGTGCCTTCCAGCTGTATTTGGACTATAGCACCCATCATTCCCAGCCAATATGGCCATTGGCTGCTCTAATAGGCTAGTGTTTTGGGTAATAAATAAGCTGAGCTGAGATTTTTTTATATATATATAAGATGGTTTACAAAAGAGTTTCCCCCTCAAGAATGATAGATTCCATGGGGTATCTCCAGCCATTTTATTAGCTTCAAGTTATCTCAAATTCAACAATAAAACAAGATGAATGTGATCTGAGGGAAAGATACATATATTCCTTCTTGCTTGTGCCCTTCCTGTTCTTACCACGTGCAGAAATGTTATTTCCCATCTTCTCATTATGGGGAGAGGCAAGGCTTTAAAAAGTAGCCTGTCTGTTTCCTCAAAATCTTAATCTTACCTTAATTTCTTAGGCTTCAGAGATTTCATCAAGTGTTACTCATGGGCCACCAAGTGCATCTAAATGTGAAACTTGAACACTGGATCCAGTTTTAGCATACAGATAGGTCTCTATGAGATTCTCAGTCATCCACGTCAACACATTCACATTCTTCAGTCAACACAACATACATGCACACTTTATACCCAAGAATACACTAAGGCAGAAGGCTTGTCCACCCCAAGGAGAAAACACCCCAACGTAACCTGAGCAACATGGTATATGCAGTACAATGAAGTGAGGCATGTGCATATCTGTACATTGGGGAAACAAAACAACCACTTCATAAACGCATGGCACAACATAGGAGAACAAACCCATCAGGACAAGATTCAGCAGTCCCATCTGCATTTTAAAGACAAAGGCCACTCTTTTGAAGACAGCAAAGTCCACATTTTGGACAGAGAGGACTGCTGGTTTGAAAGAGGCCATCTATGTTAAAATTGAACAGCCTTCTCTTAACAGAGGGGGAGGGATGCGGCATCATCTATCTCCAGTCTACAACACAGTCCTTTCAATAGTTCCAAGAAGGCTCCACACCCATTTGCACTACTCAGGTGACCCTAAGGACACAGATAAACCTCCATTGGCCTCAACGACTCTCTAAAAGAATGCAAATGACCAGCTGTCTGCAAGGAGTATAAATCCTTCCATTCCCCACCATCTGGTCAGAGCTGAAGAAGCTTCTTGGATGAGGAGCGAAACATCTTCAAAGAAAAACAAGAAAGTCCAGTTGCACCTTTGGGATACAGATTGGTCTTTACATTGAGAAGTGTTACGATCTGAACTGATGTACAGGTAGCCCTCAACTTACAACCATTCATTTAGCGACTGTTCAAAGTTGCAATGACACTGAAAAAAATTACTTATGACTGGTCCTTACACTTGTGACTGTTGCAGCATCCCCATGGTCACACGATCAAAATTAAGAGTCCTTGGCAGCCATCAAGTATGTATGATGGCTGCAGTGTCCTGGAGTCATGTGATTGCCATTTGTGACCTTCCCATCTCTCTTCCAAGTCAGTGGGGGAAGCTTAATGCCTATGTGATTCATTTAAGAACTGCAGTGATTCACTTAATAACCATTGCAAAAAAAAGGTCATAAAATCGGGCACAGCTCACTTAACAACCACCTTGCTTAGCAATAGAAGTTCTGGCCCCAATTGTGGTTGTAAGTCAAGGACTCCCTTTGTTCAAGACAAAATGTCTCCATTGATGAAGGTAAGCCCAGTTGACCCTCCGTTTCTAACCAATTCTTCTGTCTTCTTCCACAGGTGGTGTACTTGCATTCCAACAACATTACTCATGTTGGCGTTAATGATTTTTGCCCTGTGGGCTTCGGGGTAAAGCGTGCCTCGTACCATGGAATCAGCCTTTTTGGCAACCCTGTGCCTTATTGGGAAGTTCAACCAGCTACCTTCCGCTGTGCCACTGATCGCCTGGCTATCCAGTTTGGCAACTACAAAAAATAAAAATCAAGAATAAACGAGGGAGGGAGGGTTGGGTAGAGGGACAAAGTAAACCCAATGGGGAAGTGAGGGGGTGGGAGTAGGGAGGGGGATGTGAATCAGGCGATGGTGAAATGAGGCCCATTCTGGAGAAGTGGGAGTCACTGGTATGGTCATGCTAACAAAAAAAGTCAAGAATTATTGACTTCTACGAGCCAGCCAATGTCCAGGATAGAGCAAGGGATGGGAAGGAAGTTCATAGAGCAAAGGGAAGAGAAATAGATGAAGATCTTACAATATGGTCCATTTAACTAGCCTACATTAGTCCTGCATTTGAAATCAGCTCATTATGATCTGCAAACAAGTACTTGTCTTTCTAGTTCCAACAGGTTTGACGCTACTGCTGGCTTGTCTGGGGCAGAAGAGGGTGGGAGGGGGTGGAGGGGTGGGAATTGAAGGGATTCTGGGCTATAGTTTTGTTTGCAACAGCAGTCCGCTCTATCAGACCTGCTACACCGGTATATTGTTGATTTGTGATTGACTTATGTGCCCCCTGAATTTAGCAGCTTGCAGTATGGATGTCATTTTCTGACCGCAACCTTCATATGTTATAGAATGTGTTGGGTGATCCAATGAATTCTGTTTCTGCATTTCTTTAACTTGCAAAATCAGCCTCTGTATATCTTTTTTAAAAAACAAAAAAAAAAAAAACAAAAGAGGAAGACACCTCTATATAATGTACATCAATCTTATACCAATTAAACTATCATGGCTCCTGCCAAAGTATCCTAGGAATAGTTTGGTGAGCTGGCTGCAAAACCTCAACAACTCCCAAGATTCCTTGGGAAAAGGAAGTGATTAAACAGACTGAAACTTCTACTGTAGCTTCTATATACCTAAGCCTCTAGCCGCTGGCAATCTGGCTTCTAAATCAGTGTGGCTGGAGAAACACCCATTATTCTACTCTTTATTACCATCTTTATTGAAGAAAAATAGACCTTGTAAATTATCCTACACAGTGTATAAGTGGCCTGTCTTGATATCTGGAAATGCTGGTTGTTTGAGAAGATTAGGATGTGAGCAACTGTAATGTGGGATTTTTGACTCATCCAACAGTAGCAGCAACGACCACAACATCAACAATCCTGTGCAAATTCTGCAACCAAAGGCCCTAGCTTCAGTACAAATCAAAGTATATCACCCTTTGTTCAACTCAGGTTCCAATTACCACAGCAAGTATGACATTTCAGCAAGGGTGGGCAGATGATGGAAGAAACGCCACCCCCTTTTTGGGGTTCTTGCTCTTAAGTAAGAGAGGCCCAGCATGTATCCTGTTCCAATTAGCCACGCCTTACATCGAAGAAGAAGAAGACAATGAGAGTAACCTGTGGGAGCACAGAAGATCCAGAAAAGTTTTCTCAGTTCACTGTCCCCATTCTTCTCTACCCCTCCTTGTTCTGCCTTCATTTACTCCGGAAAAGTGAAGCGGAGACTTGGTCCCTGCGGCCACATCCCCCCTCAAAGTGTTTTGAATATCATTAGCTGTATTGCCCCCACCCCCACCCCTACCCCCACGGTTGCTTAGTTTCCTGAGGCCCAGATGCTAAGACGCATTTAGAAGAGGTGTTCATTGCTAGATGCAGAGAATATAATGAAGGGTCCATCAATGCTGTCCTACATTGGTAACTCACCTGTCTTTTCCTATTTAGTTTTCTGTCTTACAAGAACAGTTAGAAAAATCTGCTATGGAGGTAAATAATGGAATAATCTCAGGAGATCCTTCGGTTGGTAACTCCAAGAAGCCTTTTGTCAGAAAGTCTCAGAGGCTGAGGGTTAATGGACATGTATCAGTTGGGGCAGGCTGTTCAGCTCCAATCTGATTCATTGATCTGAGATTTGAATGGTTTATTTGATTAACTTGGAACTGATTCAAGGAATTGAGTCTGCCTGATTTTCTGAATTGATGGGGGGAGATTTTCGCTCATGCTCAAAAGCCATTCTGTATAGGCAAATCAAGTTTTCCGGCAGCCTGACCTTTTGATCCGAATTGTCAATCTGATTTGGAAGTTAATTTGATTCAGAGGTCCAGTCCAACTATTGCATAACTGAATCGCCAACGTGAAGCTTTTGCACAACCCTATTATACAGTAGATGGGAAGTGGGCAGGGAATAGATAGCAATGGCATTTGTCAAAATAGGAAAGGGTAAAAATGGGGCATTTGGGACCCAGATATACCTAATGGATCTAGAGTTATTTACCAAAAAAAAAAAAAAATACCCAGCTCTGCCCAGTGCCATAGAAATGGAACCTGAAGGACATGGATAATGAAACCAGAAGAAGCAGGCCCCAAATCCTGCACTTCTATTCTTCACTCTGGTGCAGGCTTGACTTTTTGGGTGGTTGTGATCCAGCACATTGAGGATGATCAAGGAAGTAGAGATATTAAAGAAGCTGGTGGCGGGGTGGGGGTGGGGAGAATTGAGGTGGTAGGACAGCACTTTTCAATTACCCGAAGAATGTAAAAGGTTTTTTTTTTTTTTTTTAAAGTACTATTCTAGAAAAGGGCAGTGACAAGCCATTTCTATAACCCTACACTAGTGTGACCCAAAGACGACTTTATCATTTCACAGTTGTGGACTGATTCCTCTCTTTTTTTTGCTCAATCCACCCTATATCATTAAGTAGCAGATCTTCAGCCCAGACAAGGAACTTTAAACCCAGAAGCTTCAGGTCAGCTCTCAGCTATGACCAGGGGTGGGTTCTAAATTACCTCGCTGCCAGTTTGCTTCCTCCCGTGCTGCGTGGCTGCGTGCGCATTGTGTGCTGCGTGGCCACTTCGCGCGCATGTGCAGTGGCAAAAATTTGTAAAAAATTCCAACCCCCCCCCCACTCCAAAAACAAGATGGTGGCGTAAGCACAGTGCTGGGGACTCGGCTTCTGCGCATGCGCAGAAGAAAAAAAAGATTTAAAAAATAAAAAAAGATTTAAAAAAAAGATGGCGGCATCCACGGACCGGCACCAACAGAACCGGATCCGTGACATCACCAGAGGTTTGCTACCGGTTCTATAGAACCGGTGCGAACCGGGAGGAACCCACCTCTGGCTATGACAATCCCAACCTTAATTCAGAACATACATCTCCCTATTTTTAATCTTTAATCTTTAATTTTATGTGTGTGTGTGTGTGTGAGAGAGAGAGGGGGGGGGTATTTTTCTCTTGATCAGAGGCGGGGAAGAAAAATAAATAAATATAGGAAACCTCCAGAGAGGTTAAGAATAGCTGAGAAAATGGTTTACCCACAAGCTTTGGGTAAAACAATTTTCATTTCCAAGTAGGTATCAGAAGAGATATTCTTAGGAGCAGTGCTGGATTTAGGCAGAAGCTAAATAAGGAACAGTTTCAGACCCCACAAAATTTCAGAATGTCAGTTTTCTGATTTTGCAAACAATTTCATTATTAGTGATATTTTAAAAAAGTAATTTTGTTAGCATTTTGTATGTATATTAATGTATCTTAAAATTATTTTTAAAATTACATTTAATGATTATTTCCAGGATATATTGTATTATAATCTATGAGCAAAATCAAGCCAGACAAGTGATAAATCACTAAATGGACTCATTTGGAAATGCTTTTTTTCCCCACTTTAAATACTATTACATAATTTAAAGGCTTATATACAGTATATATACATACATAAATACATACACACACACACACACGCGCGCGCGCGCGCGTTTTCAATTTATTTATTTTTGTGGCAACCCAAGATCCTGTTTTGGTATGGACCTTAGCAAAATCCTTCTATACTAGCCTTTTAACAAGGGATGTTCAGGGCCTCACCAAGTCTAAATCCTCAGTGCAAGAAGACGGAACCTATGAGAAACAGAA
The DNA here is from genome assembly GCA_003457575.1 of Thermophis baileyi. NCBI lineage: Eukaryota > Metazoa > Chordata > Lepidosauria > Squamata > Dipsadidae > Thermophis > Thermophis baileyi. The sequence continues at coordinate 2,041,318 of QLTV01002677.1, forward strand.
TTAGACACATGTATGAACATATATTTTATATTTTTTATTGAAAGTTTTAACAATAGTAAGAGCTAATGCAAACTAGAATAGAATGAAAAAGAGGTAAGGAAAAAGGGAAAAATAAAAGTTAAAAGTGCTAAAAGAAAGAAAAGTGGAAGAAAACTAGAGAAAAAGAAAAAAGATATAAAGAAAGATAAAAAGACGTGGTTTTCAGTCTTCTTCACAACAGTTACAGCTACAATTATATTTTAACTTCTCTCTCTCTCTAAAGTTACCTCATGACTCTCTTCTTTCTGTAATCTATCCTGTCTCATCATCAAAACTATAAATCACAAGTTCATTTTTACACAAAAAATCCATAATGGGTTTCCATTCGTCAATAAATGTACACATTTCCATCTGCATGCCGGGATACATATACTGTTGTAGGCCCCATCAGTGAAGGATCCTATATCATTGCTAAGTTTTTTGCCCAGTTCTTAAGATTTTTTTTATCAACAGGCAAGTTATACGTATACCAGAGGTGGGGAACTATGGTCCATTTAAGACTTGTGGCCGACTCAGGAATTCTGGGAGTTGAAGTCCACAAGTCATAAAAGGGCCATAGCTCCCCATCTCTGGATACAAACAATGCTAAGCTGAGGCGGTAAAGAAATAATTTGAGAAGAGGAAATTTCCTTTTGTTCACCTCCTGCCTCTGGTCTTTTTTATAGTCCAGAAATGCATGACGGAATAAAGGGAACCTTTTTTTCCCCCAGCCTATTTGCTTCTTCTGCATCCTGTAGTGCCATGCTGTGCATGGCCACTTCATCACCAATGACATCACACAGGCAATCTCTGGGACTTCATCTTTACTGCATTAATGTTAACTGAGCAGCTCTGCAGTGTCTTGAATTGCATTACCATATTTTTAAACTGTCACCAGGTGGAACAAAGGCAACAATTAACCACTCAATACAAAAACATCTAGTTAAAGGAAAGGGTACAACTATAGGGATGAGGGAAAATAAGAGCAATTGCCTAGGTATGAATTCTTGATCTTACAGATTTATCATATTCTCTTGGTGAACTTTTTAGAAAAAAGAAACTCACTTTTCACAATGATGTCCAGTTCCTGCAGAGTCATGTAGCTGAAATCTGTCTAGCTGTGAATTGAATAACTAAGCCTTTGTCTTCCTGTCTGGTAGCAGGAAATGTCTTCCTAGTTTTGTCCTTCCTCCTGTTAAAAAAAGTAGTAGATTTATGGGATTTTTATATTTTTAAAAAAAATTGTGGAGCCCAGTGCAATATTGACTCTTGAAGAAGTGTCTACAAGAGTGTAGAAGTGTCCAATAAAGGGCACAATTCAAGGTGTTGGTTATTACCTTTAAAGCCCTATATGGCTCAGGGCCAGGTTATCTTCGAGACCGCCTTCTGCTACATAGCTCCCAGCGACTGGTAAGATCCCACAGGGTTGGGCTCCTCCAGGTCCCTTCAGCTAAACAGTGCCGGCTGGCGGGCCCGCGGAGGAGGGCCTTCTCTGTGGCTGCCCTGGCCCTCTGGAACCAGTTACCTCCTGAGATCCGGACCACCCCCACCCTGCTGGCCTTCCGGAAAGCGGTGAAGACCTGGCTGTTCCGGCAGGCTTGGGGCCGTTGATCACGCTTCTGCAATCTGGCGAGATCCGGCCATGAAAAGTTGTGTATGGGTTAATAATAATAATAATAATAATAATAATAATAATAATAATAATAATAATAATAATAATAATAATAATAATAATAATAATAATAATAATAATAATAATAAGTTAGCAGTAATTGCCACCTTTAGCTGTTATCACTGGGGTTGGTGAATAAAACATCTTTTCGATTTAGAAACTCAAGCAGCAGTGCAATTCAGCCACCGACAGGGAGACCAAAAGCAACTTCGTGCATTATTTTCTTTAGATGTCTATCTATGCTTAGGACTTTTTAAAGTGTCCATCTAAAAATATAAAGTATGTATTGTAACTGGCAAAAGAACGTAACCTGCTGTTGAATATTGTATGTGATATGGCCATCTAGTTTACTACATGCAAATATATTTCTGTCTGAAATAAATTTTTGGCATTCAGCATATTGTTCCCGTCCTTGAAATAGCTGCAAACATCTATTTTACCACCACATATATGCTGAAGAGAGATTTACAGCTAAGTTGAGCTTCTTACTGGATGTACAAATAAGTGGTGGGAAAAAACTGCCTGCTTCAAATCTAATTTTTTTACATAAATGCACATTTAAACAGCACGAATTCTTATTTCTTAACAAGCAAGCAATTATCACTGTACTATTAAGGGATAGCAGTTGTATAAAATGTGAAAAAACATAAATCAGTGCATCTTCTGATATAGTTTCGTTGATAATTATAAAGATTAGCTGGTTATACTTAACTGAGGAGCTTTAATGAGCTTGCTATTGGAAACATGTCAATTGCTGCTAAAGCTTTTAGAGTTATTAAGAAGTTGCAATGGCTTTAGTAGTCACAACCCTCTGTACCAAAGCTGACTGATGCTCCTGAAAGCTAAAATTCCAACATACATGGAAAGCATCAGGTTGGGGAAAGCTTCAGCATTCTAAGGGATTTCATTGGTTTATAGTTAATGGCAGGTGTGTCCTCAAGGGTGGTGAAAAAAGTCAAAATGGCCACCTCAACCATATTATCTTAGCCCTGCCCCCCTTTTTTACTTGTGTTACTTGGAATGACATAAAAGGGGAAGAGGTTACAACCATGCAGTTGCAGCCACTATCTTGATACCCTTTTCCTGTGAATATCCTTGGTTAAAGACCAATGAGTCGCAGCTATGGTTAGAAGGTCCTGGCTGAAACTGTAGAATAGGGGTAGCTGCAAACTAACAAGGATCAGTTGGAATAATAGCTGAAGGAAGATCTATGAGGACTCAGAGTCTTGATTTTTATATTGTGCTAAACTAAGCCAAGTAGTTTGTCTGGTTTGGGCTAAGCATGTAGTATAAATGCAGTCATTGTGGTCTGTAAATCATAGTTGGCTTATGGCCTAGCAGTTTATGTGAACTTTCCCATGAGTTCTTCAATAAACCAACTAAACCAAACCATGGTTTATGCATTGTGCAAACCTGCTCAGACACTGTGAGGGAACAGTTGAGGTGATTCTTCACTTGAATGTCTGACCAAAGTGATAATAAAAAACAGTTCAGAAACACAGCTGTAACTTTTTTGTTGTTGTTATTTGGCTCCATTTTGGTCCACAAAGAAAGGCTTGAGGGGAAACTGAACAAATTTGCCAGAAAAAGAGCATCAAGGTCAGACTTTCATTCAGTTTCATTCAGGGTCTTTGACTGAATCCATCTTTGACTGCCTATACAAATTCAACATTTGGAATGTTATATATTTGCTTAACTACTGTATATAGCTGCCCTCAGCAGGTTAAACTTACTGTGTTTGATCTACATTTCTGAAGTCCTATTTATTATGGTTAATTCAAGACCTTGATTTGAAAAATAATGAGGTTCTCCATCAATCTAAAGGCTGGTCTTTTTTGTATTTGTTAATATTTATTTATTTGATTTATTTAAGAAAAATTATATGGTCGCCCAATTCACTCTCAGAGACTCTTGGCAGCTTGGAAAGAAAATAGTGGTGTGTTTTCCACTGATTTCAATACAACTTAAGCAGCCAATGATGTCTCACCCAATTTCCCTATGGCCAGGCTGCCTCCATTAAACAAGTGAAGGGGAAATCCGTTAGTCAGGTCTGGGATGTAGTTGAAGGTTCTTACTGGGTCTCCTGAGGTCCTGACCTTGGGAAACAAAAACAGGGAGACATCATCATCAGGAGATAGAACCTGAAGGCATATTAAGGAGAGAGATTGTAGATCATTAAATTGATTTTAGGACAGGGTTGTCTCCAATTACCATGTGCTTCCAGATAGATATTTCATCATTTGGCTCCATCAAAGGAGGGAAGGCCTAGGAGAGAGTAATGGCCAAGAATATGATTGAAATTATTGACTGGTGAGTAAAGGCTATGTCCTACTTTATGGAATAGTTTTCTATTCAAAGGCATCTTTTACTTGAATGGATGTTAGGCCCAAGTCTACTTCATCATGATCATTAAATGGGAGAGCAAAGAGTGGCAGGCGTATTGGTTATCTGGTTACAAAATTCCCTTTACATAATGAGATGTGATTATTTCTGAATTTATTTCTGGATATATAAATCAATCTAGGCAAATGTTACATGAGGCCTGTCTCCCTCCCCCTCCCCTCCCCATTTTTAAAATGTTTTATGAGCTAAGATTGTCAGTTGGAAAGCTGACAGTCTGGGTTCAAGACTCAAGCACTTTTGGTCACCACAATATAAAAAAGATGTTGAGACTCTGGGAAAAGTGCAGAGAAGAGCAACAAAGATGATTAAGGCGCTGGAGGTTAAAACATATAAAGAACATTGCAGGAATTGGGTATGTCTAGTCTAGTGAAGAGAAGGACTAAGAGTGACATGATAATTCTAATATCTGAGGGGCTGCCACAAAGATGAGGGGGTAGAACTATTTTCCAAAGCACCAGAAGGCAAGACAAGAAACAATAGATGGAAACTAATCAAGGAGAGAAGCAACCTAGAACTAAGGAGAAATTTCCTAACGGTAAGCACAATCAACCAATGGAATGGTTTGCCTTCAGAGGTTGTGGATGCTCCATCACTGGAGGCTTTCAAGAAGAGACTGGGCAATCATTTGTCTGAAATGGTATAAGGTCTCTTGCTCAAGCAGGGGGTTAGACTAGATGACCTCTAAGGTACCTTCCAACTCTTCTTATTCTATGTTCTACTTGCCCTAGCTCCTGCCCACCTAGCGAGAGTATAAATAGGTACCACTTCAGTGGGAAAGTAACAGCATTCCAAGCACCTCGGTGTATAGCCATGCTGGCCAAGTGATTGCGGAAACGTCTTCAGACAATGCTGGCTCCCTTGGCTAAGAAACATTTATGAGCATCACCCCTTAGAGGTGATTGGACAAGGGAAATCTTTACCTTTACCTTTATGCACAGCTATCTGAGAAAGTTCACTGCTCTCTTTGCTTCTGGATCCCCATCCTGAGATTATATTACACTCCCCATGCCCCCGATGACCTTGAGAGAGGGAAGCTTCAGCAAAGGCCATGATACAGAAAACGTAAAAGAACCTGCAGACAACTCTTGTGCACTGTATACAGTACTTGTTACAGTGCTTTTATCCTATCTGCTGCACCTCCGCACATAAGCAGAGCACAATAAATTTTCTAGTCTAGTTGTGAGTGATAAACAAAAAGCCAATCCAGATCTTTAATCAACTTTAACTCTAGGTTACTTTGACACTTTAGGGTTTTTTTCTACACATCCCACCTCTGTTAGCGTAACCAGGCATATTGGGAGTAATGATCAAGCTGCCTTTGAGATGGTGAGCTAAAGTCACCTCCTCGCTCCTCTGGTGCGCTTATGAGGGAGGCACAATTGAAGCAGCCATACAACATTTTTAAAATGCAAAGTTTATTTATTTACATTTTTTTTCATTGGTTGAATTACCAATGGACTGATTCTTCCAGTCAGTCCCATATTCACAGTTAGGGTTTGTGTATTGCTGCCGAGCTGGCTGTAACATTAACAGGAAATTTATATCTTCTCTGGATGCTGTCATGTGTAAAAAAATACAATGCAATTCTCTCTCTACCTCCCTCCCCCCCCCTCTCTAAGATATTAAAGTCTATTAGTTGGTATTTATTTTTTTACTAAATATGTTCATTTCTGAAGCCTAAATATTCTCCACTGGTGCTCATTTCTTACCTACGTAGTTCACACAGGTAATCTAAGTAGCAAAAATAAATACTCCTCTTCCCCCTTCTTTTTCTTCTTTCACACTATCCCAAATTTTGAGATGCTAGTTAGAAACAAGCTCTCGTGTTTCCGTCAGCAATTTTAAATGTAAATGATCATGTCTCATTTGCTCCTCTGCTTAAAGATGTTCACAAAATGAGAAATACGTTTCAAGCTCAGTGTTCAAACATTCCAACTCCTTGTTTTGAGTGAAACAGCCCATTGAGACATTCTGTTGCAAAGTTCCCTGTTGGCTCTGTCCCAACAGAAGAAACCATAAAGCAAATGTTTTAGCCATCTGAAACAATAGGAACTCAGAACAAGCCCATTGCTCCTTTGTTTTTCAGCCCAAGGGCACCAGAACAGGTGAGGTTCAGTCCATGCTGATTGCTAACTACCACCCAACTGGAAGAAAAATGAGCCAAGATGATAAATTAAAAACAACAACAACAATGCTGTAGTAAAACACTTAAAAAAAAAAGTGGGGATTTAAAAAAAATTGTAAATTAAAACTATCCCCTTGGTTATTTCTTTTCTACAGGTTAGGTAGCAGATAGCAGTCAACATGCTTCAAGTAACAATTTTGACTCTTTTAAAATCTTACTGCTTTCTTGACATGTACAAGCCCTGTAAAGTATGGTCTCTCTTCGATAGACTTGCATGCACAAAATGACGGTGGCTGCTTAGTAATTCCATGAATAACTAATTGTATAGTTAATTAATTGTATAAATATAGTAAATGTTCCTTCGATGCAACTGAAGAACAATAAATATTCCTCTGCAAGTATTTAATTTTCTCTCAATTTTATAAGTATGCTTCCACAGTTTAACCTGGTCATAAATTGTGCAAATTTATTTATTCATCTGTCAAATTTATAAAGCCTCCCATCTCACAAAATAAATGACTCTGTTGTGGAATTTCATGGAAAGAAAAACCTGAAAGATTCATGAGAAAACATAGGAGGATAACAAATATAGAAATATACAGTGTAGTACAGATAATCCTGCCAATTTTTTTAAATAATGCAGGGTGATTGAATGATATCAATGGTGTTACTACTTAATGAATAATAATTAACAACTGTACATTTCCTCTATTAAATGACAACGTAAATGAGGTTCTCCTCATACACAGACCAGGAGTTTTGGGTAAACCAATAAAGCTTTCATTCAAAAATAGGAACACTTTTTGATATATTGGCCTGGCTTTTGCTTGTAGTAGGAAGGATTGAGAAAATATACAATTCTATGGGAGAACAGATACTGTAGGGTCCTTGGTGCTCTCTGAGCTTGGTTTCCCCCCCTTGCAGATGTTCCATTACCCAACTAGGTTACATCCTAATACTGATGTTGTTATCTAGTTGAGTAATGAAACATCTGCAAAAACAACAACAACAACAACCAAGCTCAGAGAACACCAAGGACCTCACCTCAGTTCAACCCTGAGCTACAAATATTTTCTTCTCTTGGTAGAACAGATGTAACTGANCACAAGTATCCTAATAATGAAACGTTTTCAAAAAAAACCAAACAACAACAACAACCAAGCTCAGAGAACACCAAGGACCTCACCTCAGTTCAACCCTGAGCTACAAATATTTTCTTCTCTTGGTAGAACAGATGTAACTGACACAAAGCTTTATTGGTAGATAACAGTTTTCAGAAATGTCGTATTGAGAAAGTTTGCATCCCTGTCTGACTACTATGACAGTCATCTGGCTTTTGTAGGCTCATAGGACTTCTGGTGGCCTCTGTTTCTATTGTTGCAAGTATAATTCTTCAAACTCCACCCTGTAGTTAATGAAGATGCTTGAGAGAGAGGGAAGATCCTTAAGGAAAAAAGACTTATGGTGCTAGAAGTAGTTCAGGAGCATCTGCATGCGATCTGGTCCTTGACTTGGCTGAGTTGCCAACTCAAACTCAAGATGTCTAGGCATATTGATTACGGTGCAGGCATTGTTGGCCAAGCCATTGACATCTAACCCGGTAGTTATCATAATGAAAATCCAACAAAGTATTGTTATCCCTCAGCTCCTCATGTTCAGGTGACATCACAGCTAGTATTGGCTATCTATACGACTTTCTACTCCAGTAGAAAGCCACACAGGACAGTACTGAACTGGTCTTTGTCTTATGGGTCTGAAGTGTTTCAAGCTGGCAATGATCTTTTGCCTACTCAGTCTTCTATGATATCTTTCATCTGGAAAGCCATGCTCAGTATTTGTCTCTTTTTCCTTGATTTTCAATATCTTAAACTTGGTGGTACCATTCGGTTCCAAGCATCCAAGCTGGTCATTACTGAATCGAGAATTTCTGGTGCAGGCATTAAATCTTGTAATTAAGTCTTTTATGCACTGAACCAGTGTCATCCCACGAGCGCCTGTGAAGCCAACACGGAACATCATAACACAACATCCATTTGATGGTTACTTTAAGCAAGGAAGGGTTGCAATTTTAGCACATAGCTTAGGGGCCCTGCCATGTGGCATGCTAATTATGGTTCATAACTCCTTTGCTGGAGGTACTTCTGAACTGCACTGAGCTGTTTTGATGTGAATCTGATCTTTGCATCCCAATTTATTTAATTAATCAAATTTATATAGCTGCCCATCTCATCGAAGGTAACTCTGGGTGGTGAACAATTAGCTACCGATCCACTACCAGAAAAAGGAGACAAGACAAGAAGAGCAGCTGCATCTCATTGGGTCAATATGAATGCTGACTCCTGGAGCACTGGAATGCTTTGTTTCTTCCTCCTCTTGCACCCTCCCTTCTTCTTTCCCAATGATTGTATGGTAATAAATAATCTCGCGGACCTGCCTATTTTGCATTCTCTGAATAACACTTAGCAGCATTTCAAGCACTTACTAATCATCTTTTATTTATCAGGTTTTTTTATCCTGACCTTCCCCTTGGAGAGCTCAATATGGGTTTATCCCATGCTGTCCTCACAACAACCTGGGGAGACAGGTCAGTCTAAGAGATTATGGCTCATTCAAGAGGCGATCTGATAGCAGAGCTCCCCAGCCAATAATCCAATAATCTCATCTGCTCTACTGTGTGAAAAGAAGGTGGCTGAAGGTGCACAGAAAGTGCCGTTTTAGAGATCAATATTTTCGTATGCATTTTTCATTTCATTTTCATACCTTTCCCCTTTCCTCCAAGTAGATATGACCTCTCCTTGTATCTGTTCTTACTGGATTCTTGGTTGAATACCGTTAAGATGCACAACTTTACTAATGTTACTTTTTTCTTAATAATGGGAAAAACAAGAGCAGAATCTGACATGAGTGCAGAACTTTGTAGGATTCCACTAAAGCAAGAAAAACTCACATACACCGACACCCTCTGAGCATTATAAGTCTTCATCTGGAATGAAAGCAGACAAGAAGACAGCAACCTCCCTATTCCCTCTCTAGACAGAGGAATACCCTGGCCTATCCTGAAGCAAATCCAGATTTCTCCCAGGGCACAACCTCCAGAGAAACCCACATGGACTGCTGTAAACCACCACTGTTATTTTTAAAGCATATTTCTGGGGTCATCCGTAGCCCAGAGTTATTTTGGGAAATATGGAGGCTGGCATTTTGTTTTGAAACATGCCAGGGGGTGCGCTTCCTCTCTTGTGCTGTCCGGTGGGATGGAGCTTGGTGGGCAAGCATCTTGTTGGGGGACCCCTGCTGCTGGCTGAGGCCAATATGGGGCTTCCTTTCTCCACTTTGGCCACCTGCATGTCTGCTGCTGAAAGCTCTGGTTTGATCAATGGGGGGTTCCTTCCAAAGATCTCTTATTGAAGGCATGAGTGCTGCTGACTGATGGACTCGAGGCGTGGGGGGGGGATTGGGTTCGTCCTGCCAACTGGCCAACAATGCCCATTAGCTGATCGCTCTGCTTAGAAGCACCTTCCTGGCAGGGCAAAAAAATTAATAAATCATTACTCTTGGGGAACTTGGGGAAGCATTCTTGGCTGAGCTTTTGCCAACTTGTTTGGACACAGAGCCTGCAGGAAGAGCTCTCCAGCTCCTTTTCTATCACAGGTTGTGTGCAAGGGTAGCCATTTACATCCAGTGAGATGGAGGTAAAAAAAATCAGAGCACGTTTTCTTCCTTATGAGACAGCTATTATGCCTGGATAATCCACCACAACTTTCTCTTGTTTCCCTCTATTTCTAGAAGCCTATGTAATGCTATTTATCTAAAGTTGGACTTGTTAGTCACAGCCACCGTTTTGATCCCTGCTATAAGACATCTCTCTCCCAATCTGCACATTTTTACTGCACAGCTTTGGGGAACGGAAATAAATTTCCCAAGGAAGGGTGTTCCTGCCTATTCATTTCTGTTGCTTATTCAGTTTTATGGGAATTCTTAGCAGAGCAATACTATGTGTGACACCTCTGAGTCCTTCCAATTCCCCTTGATCTCAACGGAGCATGTTCATCTGGCAATAAGAGTCTTCTGGTACTTGAAGGAAAGACTAAGGTCCACGTCTGAGGAGCTGCTCATGGTCCCATTATAAACAGATGCAGAATTCACATAGAGGAGGGGGACTCCTGAATTTATGGGACTAATACAGAGAAACACATCTGTGACTGTGTACCGTGTTTCCCCGAAAATAAGACTCTGTCTTATATTTTTTTGAACCCTGAAATAAGCGCTTGGCCTTATTGCCATGCACTCAAAAGCCCGATTGGGCTTATTATCAGGGGATGTCTTATTTTGGGGGAAACAGGGTATTTCCAAACAAAACTCTTAAAACATATTACTGCAATGTATGTTTCTTATTATTGTGCTTTCGAGATCATGTTGTTATGGTGTATCTTAAAATTACATATCATTCTCTCAGGATTACCGGTATTATATTCTAAAACTCATTTTGAAATATGATTTTATGAATATAATACATATGTGCATTCATATATATA
>QLTV01002677.1:2065136-2076170 GCA_003457575.1 Thermophis baileyi
CCTCCCTCCCTCTCTTTTTTCCCCCTCTCTCTCTCTCCTTATATAACCCTGCATTAAGTAACCTACTCGTGATTTCCCACTCATTTTCATTCTTGTGTCACTCTTCCTACCCCACTCCTCCCCTCAGGATCTCTAGGTCCCAGAGCTAACCAGGACAGAGCCTCCCTCCCCTCTTCCTGAGAGGAGGCCACAGCTGGTTATTCTCTGTCAATATTTCGGAGGCGTCTTCAGCCTTGGGGCTGAGGGAAGGCAATATGATTTGCTCCAGGCTGCCTGCATTTGCTGTGAGTTTGAAAAGAGCTGGCCAAGAGATATTGGGCTTTTTTATTTAATCATACAAAGAATCTTACCCTTGAAAGCCAAACAAACAAACAAACAAACAAACAAACAAAATAACAGGATTTGTGTGTCTGGCATAAGCGGTCAGTCCGCTGGGCTTTAAATGTTTCGACTGGAGTTGTCCGCTGGCAAGCAGCACCAATTCTTCTCTGCAATAAGGACACGTCGCCTGAAACAGGGAGAAGGGGTTAATGTCTCTGTCCAAAAATGGCTCCATGATGCTATCTCCACTGGTCTCTCAGACTCTTTTGGTCTTCTCTTCTTTCCCTTTTGTGGGCTTTTCCCATCTGACCACAGCACAAATATACTTCTTTTTATTGCCATGACCTCTTCTCTTCACCTCCCAAGCCCAATTGAGACAGGCCTAAGCCATCCGTAGTTGTACCACTGTTACAGTGGTATTTTCTCCCTCGTTCCAACCCTGTCCAACAAGTGTATACTAATCGGTTTGGCTTTGTCCCCTGTTAGACGACTGCCAGTGACCAGTAATGCGAAACTGAGGTGGGGATGAGATTCATCAATAGGAACAGCAGATTTCATGCTGGTCCCTGCAGTTTTCTACTGATTCAGAGATGGTAGACAGGCTTTAAATGTTCACAGTCTTTTGGGATTTCTGTGAACTGTAAGCTGCACGATTTACAAACCCAAACCCCATCCCCAATTCTTGGAGGCATCATCCAGATGCTTTTCATGAGCTTCTTGCAAAATGTTAACTTCTAAAAGTAGAGGGATATATTAAGTACTCGGAAAATGTCAAAGACATGTGCATAGAAATACCAGGACATGTTAATTGCATTTGTTCATCTTAATCACATTTACAGCTGAAGTGAATTTAAGGAAATGTTAGGATTTTTTTTGTCCTGGCTTTGTCCACTTCTTGCTGTGCTGTTCCTAGCATCACATTTAAGAGCTAAGCACCAAGCCGGACTTACGCTGATTGTCAAAATGAACCAATCTGGAAGAGTCAGATTGCCCTCAGAGCACATAATCCAGTTTTGTGCACTTCTGTGCCCCCCCCCCCAATATCTCTACAGATCCAAGTGGATCACATTCAGCCCTCAAACTCTCACTCTGCCTGCCTCTTCCTTATTAGTACAGGGATCCTTTCCTTGAGAATTCTCCTCTTCACCCACCTGGGTTCAGAGCATTGTTTCTCACCTACACTCACAAATACCCAGCACCAGAAATGGACTACCATTTGGCACCTGAGAGCTTCATTTCATGGTTTCTTGGGGAGGTGAGATAGTGGTGATCTGAGAGTTTCAGTGAGCGTGAAGAAAGAGGCAGGCCTTTTTTAGGTTGGGGTCTTTGCTTTCTTAATTGCCTTAGGCAAACTTTAAGCATATAGTTTTCATGGACCTCCTTCCTCAAAATGATGGGATAGGCAATTCAGTGGTGCAACCCTATGGAGCTTCAGGGCGATATGTAACTTGCAAGTTGCCCATTCTGATCCTACATATTGTTTGCAAAATACTTTTCACAAACCAGAAGACTTCAACGTAATTGCCATAGTGATGCATAACAGTATTGCAAAATTAATTTCATTCTTGTTTGCTACTCAACTACCTAAGAACCTAGCTTAGTCATATTTTGTTATGTCAAAAGGAAGACCTTTGTTTTTATTTAAGTATTTATCATTCTGAATTCCACCCTTGGCCATTTAGGGGGCACCGTAATCTTCTGCAGCCATACAAATAGACTTAGCCAATTCTACTAGATATTTATTAGCTATCTGCTGTTGGTCCAGCTGTCGCTCTAATAATACACACTATTTTTTCCCTCCGCGAGTGCTCCTTTCTGAAATGTATCTCTTCCCTTGGCAATGCCATGTATATCTGTATGGGCAATTGCCATTGGGCCCAACTGGCCCTTAAAGGTGATCATTGCTGACCTTATAGATTTCCTGTCAGTCTTGGGTCCTCTAGATGTATTTGATCACAGTTCCTAACATCCTAGCTGAAACTGATGTCCTTGTGATCTCTCGTCCCATTACTGCAATGTGGTGTCTATGGGGCTGCCCTGGAAAAGCATTCAGAAGTTTCAACTGGTGCAGAATGCAGCTAGACAGGTAGTTACTGGTGTCAGATATTCGACACATGTAACACCACTGCTGTGTGAGCTGCGTTGGCTGCCAATGTGCTTCCAGGTGCAATTCAAGGTGCTGATTGTCACTTTTAAAGCACTTCATGGCTTGTGCCCAAACTACCTAAGGAATTGTCTTCTCCCATTCATTTTTACCTGTAGAATTTGGTGCAGCAGGTTGGACAAATTACAGATCCTGTCTGCCAAAGAATGTTGGCTTGGTGGGGACTAGGATATCTTCTCTGCCATAGCTCTCGCCCTCTGGAACATTCTCCCTTCAGAGATTAGGATGCTGTCAACCCTGTTGGCTTTTCATAAGGCTGTGAAGACCAGGTTATGTTTCCAGACCTAGGGCTCCAAGTGTGTTAAGGATCCCATTTCTTGGCTATATTGACACATGTGGCAATAGTTTTACTTGGCAACCATATATATTTAATTTGTATTCCTTTACTTTTAAAAAATGTTTTATGTTTTTACGAAATACACTGCCTGGAGTCATTTGTTCAGATGGGCAGCTATAGAAATCAAATCAAATCAAATCAATCAAATGTTTTTTAAAAGAATAAAACGCAAAGGATCTTGCAGTGAGAAGCATCAAGTCCAAACGATTCCCAGCATGCTCAGTCCAGTCCAGGAACTGATGCTGGGCCTTCTTTTTGGCATGCAATTTTGTTGCTTTATCATGCAGCTCGCACTCTCTGACTTATCATTGGTGATGGGTTTTTGTAGGCAGGTTAGGTGATTCTGGATTTCAACTCCAGGTTCATGCTTTGGCTGAGTACTTCATCCTTCCAAAAAGTGTCTTCAAACATTCACATTTGTCTTGTAAAGAAAACATTGAACTAGGAGTCCCATGATGCCCTCACATTGTGTGTTAGTCTGTAAGTACGACCACTCTACAGTGCTCTCTGGTCTACCAGCTACAAATGGGAGCTCATTCTACTTCTGTCTCCTCTGCCCCTTCCCAAATCAAGTTTCATCTAACCAGATCCACGATAATATAAGTCAGCGGTTCTCAACCTGTGAGTCGCGACCCCTTTGGGGGTCGAACGACCCTTTCACAGGGGTCGCCTAAGCGCACGCTAGCCCGCCATCTTGGTGCCACGCCCCCTTTGTCAATTAATCGTGTGCGGGGAGGGGGTGGGGAGAGGGTCACGGCGGCGGGACGGGGGTCGCGGCATTAGGAAGGTTGAGAACCACTGATATAAGTGAAAGACCTGGCTTCAGATGCTATCTCAACACACACACACGCACACACACACACACACACACACACATACACACCACATTCTGTCCTATTTATGCACTGATGTATTCATCAAAGTGGGAGATAATAACGAAGATGATGATTTACTCCCCACTTTTTATTAAGGAGCTGAAAGAGGCATACGCAACATCCCTTCCTATTTTTCGGCCTCTACCTTATGGTGTTGAGAATGACTGATCTAAAACCACTCAATACGTTTCTGTGACGGTGGGGAGACTAGAAGCTCAGTCTCCCCATTCCTAATTCAATACTTTCACCACTATTATCACCGTCATGGTTTTCATTAGGTTGGGGCATGTTTTAAGACACGGCGAGAAGGGTCAATATTCAGCCTGGCTGAATGTATAGGAAGAGATCATTCACCTCGATCAGAAAGCGAGACAGGGTACGTCACTTCTGCAATAATCGTATGCATTCTTTGTCCTATAATCTTTGAGAATTCTGCTCCTAGAAGCAGAATTCTCTGACCTATATAGCTTATGCAGATTCATTGTTATTACTTTGCATAATTCATTCTGTTTTTCTTTAGCTACGGAGAGGAGGGGGGCGGAGAGGTAGTTCATTTTGGGACCACCTGATACCTTACTCAACATTTTATCTGGCTGATGAGATTTCATCAGACACCGGTCTCATGTTCAATATAACCTATAGCTCCCCACAGGTTAGAAAATCCTTTTTAGACAAAAAAAAAAAAGTGGGACCCTGAAGAAGTCAAATTTTATGTTCAATTTTTATACTCATGTCCATGAAATGATAAGATACTTTGAGTCCTCATTATATCATACAGCTGGGCTTGCTTGTTCGCATCAATACTGTTGCATAGTAGTTCTCTGTTCTCTCCACTGCAAGCTATGGAGGTTAATCTACAAAGGGCAGGTTGCTCAACTTGATAGTGTCTTGCTTTAATTCATCTGTCTGTGACATAAAATTCACATTGGACTATTGTAAAAAGGTAAAGGTTTCCCTGTCAGTCATGTCAACTCTAGGGCACGGTGCTCATCTCCGTTACTTGACCGAGGGAGCCAGTGTTGTCCGAAGACACTTCTGGAGTCATGTAGCCAGCATGGCTATGTGCCAAAGGCACACAGAACGCTGCTACCTTCCCACCGAAGTGGTACCTATTAATCTAGTTGCATTTGCATGCTTTTGAACCGCTAGATGGGCAGGAGCTGGAAGCAAATTGACTGGGAAACTCCATATGCTATTGAACAAGACCTTCTAACTGGCATTAGCATTTTGGTTAATGATCAAGGATGATGGAAGTTATAACTGAGTAATATCTGAAAGGTTACAAGTCACTTACTTACTTACTTACTTACTTACTTACTTACTTACTTACTTACTTACTTACTTTACTTACTTCCCAAATTTATATGCTGCCCAACTTGCTATCAAGAGACTCTATCATGGATACAAGAAGCTGAGATGTGAATCTTGGCAGAAGTGGAACCAAGGAGCCAGCCTCAGAGCAGAGTGCTCTGTGGGCCAGAATTCAAGCTCAGAAATGCATTTGGGAAGGGTGAGAAGTAAGATTCAGGAAAGAGAAGTTGGCAGCAGCAAAAGGCAATGGAGCACAGATAAAATAGAAGCATTGGTTAGTAAGACTGATGGCAACACTAATAGGGTCAGAGATGGTTGTTGTTGCCTAGGAAATGATCCAGAAGGATCAACAGGTACACCATATCAGGAGAAGAAAAAAGATAGCTTGGAATTATTGGGGGCAGAACCGTACTGGAACTCAGTGCTGCCAATGGCTTCCTCTCCATTGTGATCTCAAGCAACCTGGCATGCAGAGATGAAAGAACTCCTACTTTTAAGTCTCGGTAGCTCCTAGTAGTCAGATGTTCATCCTACCGAAAGCTTCTTCTTTTTCCTTCTTTCACCTACTGCTTGCAACCATTTATCAGATGACACATTTTCTGGAAGCTGAGGGGACAATCTATTCCCGATGAATCTCCTTCCCTCTTTATGGTTGTCTTGCTTAGGGCTTGCCTAAGCAATTTACTGACATTACTGGTCTTTCTCCCCCCCCCCTTTTGGCCTAATGCAACCAACCTTCCCAGGCTTTCTTGACCAGCAACACTCCTGCGTGATCTAGGCAGGCAGTGCCAATTTGCATCAAAGGATTTGATGTTGGCCAGGCAGAATAGTTGCTGTCTAGCAGCACCGAGGACAATTCTTAAGGGTAAGACTACCATAGAATTGCTGGACGTGGGGGGAGCTGTCTGCTGCAAGAGGGAGGCCGAAGCAACATGCGTAGCTTCTCATTAGTTGGCCATCAAGCCTAAAAACACTCTTCCCAAAACAAGTCTTAAAAATTCTTTTATTTTATTCATGAGACAACAGATGAATAAATGAAGGCTCATTTGGTGTCTTTGAAAACACAATTTTTTAAAAGACAAACGCATGAGCTTCTACACATCGGAAAGAAAGGAAGCCAGCAAACTGCAAACTGAGCTGGAAACCTTTTTGTCTGTTCCTGAAAGGACCCAAATGCACGAGATGGGATGAGTGGCAATTGCCCCCTTTGAAGAGGTTCTCTGTATCCGATGGCAGGGTTTGGGGGAAAGAATAGGACTCCTCTTACTATCAATTGCTATAAAGGAGGGCCAAGGCTGCTCAGGGCAAATAGTGCTTCTATATATAGGTTATTTTAAAAGGATGGGCTGGGGAAAATTCCCATACACAGAAGCTGCTGTGTTATGGACAATGTGGCAAGATTCTGCTACGCAGCAAGTAAAGGCAGAGCATGGACATTAGTAGGAAGCAGCGGATGTTTCATTTGTTAATTGTTATACTGTGTCTGTTTTTAATATGCTAGCCGTGTTTTCTTCCTTGTGAAAGATGGACTTTGACTACACTTAATAACATTTAAAGCTGTATGTGAATTATGAGAGAAGGTGTCACCGAGAGGAGGGGATCAACCTATTTTCCAAAGCACCTGAAGGCCAGACAAGGAACAATGGATGGAAACTGATCAAGGAGAGATTCAACCTAGAAATGAGGAGACATTTTCTGACAGTGAGAACAATCAACCAATGGAACAGAAGTTGCCTTCGGAAGTTGTGGGAGCTTCATCACTGGAGGCTTTCAAGAAGAGACTGGACTGCCATTTGTCAGAAATGGTGTAGGGTCTCTTGCTTGGCTGGGGGGTTGGACTAGATGACCTACAAGGTCCCTTCCAACTCTGTTATTCTGTTTTAAAGGTACCATTTGGGGTTCCTGACCAACAGACCAACTGGGGGCCATCCAAGACAACTCCCCAAATCATCAACTAGCGCAGCTGTTTGGGTGGCATCTAGCTGGAGAAATCTAGCCTAAGCTCAATTATCGCTGGCAATTACAATTCCAGTACCAAATGGAGCAATACATTATTATATACACAACTGCCAATTCTTTAGCTGGTGTTGGCCTCCATACACATCGAGTACTTCCCAAGAACCTTGGATGTTGCAATGTATTCTTGTGGTATCTGTGCAGATCCAAGTACTGGAGTCTTCTGTAATCGGCAGATATTTCTACATGTCATCCAAGATTTTTTGGTATGGCACCCAGTGTGTCAGTAACCACTGGGACCACCATGACTGGTTTATGCCATAATCTTCCAACTTCAGTTTTCAGATTTTGATACTTTGTGGTCTTCTCCGTCTCCTATTCTACTATCCCCTGGCATTTTTCAACTATACGTTCCCACCTATTTTTTTCATTACCGAACATGATAATGTTTACAGGTGTTCCAGTGAGTCATTTTTGTGACTGTGTTAATGTAGTTGTTTATAATCAGTTTGTGTGATTATTATTATTAAAATTTGTATACCGCTCAACTCCCAAAAGTTCTGTTTGGGATTTGTGTGTGTACTATTTCAGTCTGGATGAGTTAATGTCATTAGATTATTTCACTCAAAATGTGATATACCACCCTATAGGCATCTGGTAGAAGCCCCAATGACATACATCATGACATCATCGCACAAATGAATCAGGTGATGCAATTTTTCAGTCAGATTACGACATGATACAAATAACATAGAGTACTTAATCCATTGTTATTTGACTAATGCACCTGCTGTCACTTGTTTCTTCTTAGTACTACTATTACAGATACCCATGTGCCTCTAAACGCTGTTCTCGTGGCACCGGTGAGGATGCCAAAGAATGCTTGGCAGTAGCTTAACCCTGATCCCTGTTTTTCAGCTTATGCAAATGAAACAACTTTCTGAAATACCTATTCCTTGCGATGCATCATGCTTTTCCTCCTTCACCCGTGGTTGTTTCAGTACTGCCTTTTGATAACGATGTTTCTTCATGAAAGTCATAAGTGGGGGGGGGAAAGCCAGCAAATTGAAATGGACACTGGGGGGCAATTAAAGAAAATTATTCAAAGGAGAATAGGTAATCCATTATTAATCCCCTACTTGTGTTCATTAGGAAGCAAACACCAAACAGGAAGCTTTTCATTAACATGCCAAAACCCCACTGTTTAATCGAATTGTGCCTGGATAGCACAGTATAGCACTGTATAAAGTATTTGTGTAGACTTTAGTTTTCTTCTAGCTATCTAGAGAGTACTGTAATTTTTGGTGACTACCACTCTCCTCTGAGCATTCATTAGTTTCCTTCTCCTTCCCCCTCAAATACAGAACCCACAAGCTCCATACTGAAGTGGGCAGCTGACCTGTGCAAGAACTTAAATGTGGTTCTTGTCCTGTGCAAGAACTTAAATGTTCCCCAACTCTGCTTGAAAATCTCTTCCAATCATAGTCTTAACATTTTGTAAACTTTTGAATAGCATGCAGAAAATCTCAAGGTCAATTCATATCTTCTCCAGTAAAAACAAACAAACAAACAAACAAACAAACAAACAAACCAGGATTAAGTAGCGAGAAAAGTCAGGAAAAGACTTTTCTTTTAAATTCTGGAAACTAAGTTCTCAAGCAATGATATAACTAATCCAAACACAAGGCAAATGCCTCTGAAGAACTTTGAAGCACATATTTGCTAGTTTCATAACTGAATACATCTGGGTGAAATCAGGTGGAAGAAGACTGTTTTGGGGCCTGCCTTTACTTTTCTGTGCAGATTATGAAGCTCTCATTTGCTGAGCTTCATCATGCTTTAATGGAGACCATTTCCTGTGCCAAACTCCCATCAAAACCTTGGCACTGCACCCTGTGGCCAGCCCTCACGGCCATCAGAAGGCATTTTCTAAGGCATTCCACCACAGCTATGTGGTATGTTCTTTCCTTGACGCATACAAAATCAAAGGATTTTTCAAAAGTGCAACATCATTTCATGATAAATAGGAATATGCTAGATGACCACGGTAGAACTAGGAACATTAGCTCCATCTCTTTACAGTTATACATGGTTTTAATGAGAATGAACTATTCCTCTAACATCCTTGGAGTGGAATAACACAACAGCAACATATTGGCACATGCTTTTTTTTTTTTAATGAGGTAACTTTGTACTCTGTGATATTAACATGTTATTAACCCAAGCGTAGCTTTTTTTGTTAGGCTTACATTATTGATGCATTACAGGAAGAAGCAATAACTGACATTGTGTATAGTATATGAAAGCATCTTTCATAATAAAATAGATGGTTACAGAATGAGTACAGAATTGCAATTGCAAGATGGGCAGCTATATAAATCAATATAAGAAAACAAGTATAATGATACTATAGCTTATTTCAATGAACAGGAAGTTGCAGAGGGAAATGCTCTTACCGCCAACTTTCACAATTCCACTTTTTTTTTTCTTTTAAAGAAAAAGAGAAGGCCAGGTTTTTCTTGGGATTGACTTTGGGATACAAACGTGCTTTTGATAATATCTTCATCTTCTAATGTTGCATATTGATTCTAATGGTAAAATCCAAATCCTAACCCAGCTAGAGAGTGTAGCTTTTCTCCCTCCCTTCCATTTGAAGTTATTTTGCTTTGCTTCGTGCCATTGAAGTTAAATGGAGTGGGATCTGATCAGGGACTAAACTGAAAACTCTTTGAGATTTTTAGCTCCTTGAATGTCACGAAGGAAAAGCAAGGTCTTCATTTATGCAGTCAGTTTACCCATTTCTTCAAGAATCAGCTACCCAGGGATGCAGCGAGTCCTCCTTGAAAGTATTTTGGAGGTCTGCAGCATGATGCTACTGCTGAATTTATTCCCACTCCTTTTTGAGGCAGAAATCCAAGGAAACAATAATGTAAACCAAAAATAGACTTCAGCGTGGCTCACAAAAACGAAGACACCCCCTATCACCATCACAAACTAAGAAAAAGCCAGAAATTCCCACATGCCTGATACATTGCAACACTCTGATATTTGCTCACCCTCCAGAACTACTCATTAGTAGTCTATCACAAGTATGTTCATTACTAAATTAATTACTTAAAATTAATTCAGGAACAACGTCTCCAAATGGCGAGTGGAAAAAGACATAGACCCATGCTTTAAATTTGCTAGATGGGGTCATTTTCTCTGCTTTTACAAAGAATCAGCATGTTTGAATTATGTTGGTCTTTCTGTGGATTATGTCCAACTTGTACATCAAAAAAAGAAAGAAAGAAAGAAAGAGAGAGAGAGAGAGAGAGAGAGAGAGAGAGAGAGAGAGAGAGAGAGAGAGAGAGAGAGAGAGAAAGAAGAGAGAAAGAAAGAAAGAGAGAGGAGAGAGAGAGAGAGATGAATGGAATGAAAAAAGAAAAAGAAAAAGAAAAAGAAAAAAAGACTTGTATGCCATCTTCACTTCAAGCATCCATTTAATGTTTCTCACACTGGTTGGGAGGAGAGATGGGACTCTCTCATCCAAAGACGGGACCATTTCTAAATAAAGGCTGTTCAGTTAAGAAACATCACAGGCACTCAATATTTAAACTACGGTAGTGATTCCTGAAGTGGCTTGTCAGGGTATGTAGATTTAATAGCTGTAAGCTGATGAGAGGTTGTAAGCGAAGGCAACCGGAAGCTGATGCAATGGGAATGAGGCAGCAGGGTTACTGCCATTTTAAGAAGCTGGGTAAAAAGCTGCCTATATAAGGGAAACCATTAGAGGGCATTTCCCTTCTCCTCATGTTCTCTCTTGTATATTCTCATTGCTCTTCTCCATGTATCAGTAGCTGTATAAAGGTATTTAACCATGTATAAGTTTATATATATTTAGCTGTACATAAACCACTATTAAGTATCTAAAGCAGTGGTTCTCAACCTTCCTAATGCTGCGACCCCCGCCGTGACCCCCTCCCCGCACGTGCGCGTTGCCAGTCACCACGATGGCGGGCTAGCGCGCGCTTAGGCGACCCCTGTGAAAGGGTCGTTCGACCCCCAAAGGCGTCGCGACCAACAGGTTG
>QLTV01002677.1:2079446-2126414 GCA_003457575.1 Thermophis baileyi
CAGATGGTACTACACGAGTTGTAATCTCAAGGTCTGCTAGTTTTGCAGAGCAGAACTGGAACAAGATACATGCTAATCAGGAGATGTTCATGCAAATACAGAGTTCTAATCTATTGGAAGCTGAGACCGAGTCAGATAAAGATGTAGAGGAGGATAGAGTTATGATAAAGCATGAAAGCACAGATGACATAGATATAGAAGAGGAGAGGCCTGAAACAGTAACACAGGAACACGTAATTCCTAGGAGATCAGAGAGGAGTAACAAAGGTGTACCACCTGAAAGATTTACTGCTAGAGAAGTCAGAGCATACAGTATTAGATATGAACCTCAGAGTTACCATGAAATGTTGTTATTGACCAAAGTAGAACAAAAGAAAGGGAGGGATGCTATGGATGAGGAAATGAAATCTATGGATGTGCATCAGGTGTTTACTCCCATAAGACTGCCAGAAGGGAAAAAAGCAGGAGGGTGCAAATGGGTTTACAAGAAGAAAGTGTTGCACAATAACGAACTACAATATAAAGCAAGATTGGTTGCACAGGGATTCACACAACGGAAGAACATTCACTATGATGAGGTCTTTGCACCTACTGTGAAAAGTGAGACCATAAGGCTTGCAATAGCATTAGCAGCTTCATATCAATATTCCATATATTATTATGATATTTCTACAGCTTATTTGAATGCTGACTTAGAAGAGGAGATATATATGGCTCAGGCTCCAGGTTATGAGAGTGAAAAACCTGGTTATGTATATAGATTAAATAAGGCCATTTATGGATTGAAACAATCGACCAGGAATTGGAACCAATGCTTGGATACCGCTCTTAAGAACCTAGGATTTAGGAGCAGCAAAGTGGATCCATGTTTATATGTGACACAATATGATGGAGAAACGTGTTTGCTGTTAGCATACGTAGACGATATATGTTTTATTTGTAAACAGCGTGCACAGGCTTATGGTTTTGCTAAACAATTAGAATACGAATTCAGACTAAAAAGCCTAGGGGAAGTTAAGATCTATCTAGGTATAGAGATAAATAAAACGCAACAAGGAGGATATGTAATAACACAAACAAAGAAAATAAAACAGTTACTGGAGATTTACAACATGTCAGACTGCAACAGTGTATCAACCCCTATGTTGTCTAATTTTCAGAACACTGTGGTAACAGAAAACGACACAGAATGTGAGAAGGAAATATACCAATCTGCTATAGGCAGTTTATTATATCTATCACAGTGGTCAAGGCCTGATATCACCAATGCGGTTTGTATATTAAGCAGGTACACAGCGGCACCAAAGCAATACCACTGGCTGGCAGTAAAGAGAATATTAAGGTATCTGAAAGGAACAATAGACTTAGGATTATGGATACAGCCATCCGATGATCTCAGTTTGAAATGCTACGTGGATAGTGACTGGGCAAACAATTTGCCAGCTGCCTATATAAGGGAAGCCATTAGAGGGCGTTTCCCTTCTTCTCATGTTCTCCCTTGTATATTCTCATTGCTCTTCTCCGTGTATCAGTAGCTGTATAAAGGTATTTAACCACGTATAAGTTTGTATATATTTATATATATTTGTATGTATATATTTGTATAAACCACTATTAAGTATCTAAAGGCTCTGTGTGCTGTGTGTTTTGCTCCTGGGTTTATCTCATAATGCTAGTCACGCTGCCAAACTCTGACGTGGCTGAAGATGCCTCGTCGACTGTGCCACTTTGAAAAAGCAATCTGTCAGGCTTAATATGGGATCTGTCCTCCTGGGGCAAGGAGTCCTTTTGCCCCTCCCGCTCCGTCAAAAAACAGTGACATCATTCAGAGGGAGGGAGGGAGGACACCCTGGGATTTCCAGAGGCAGCTGACAGCTGCAAGGAATTCCTGCAGCATCACCATTATTAACTGGGCTTCTATCCTTCAGCTGCAGGAGAATATCTGCCCGTTGTACCAGAAAATGGTCAGGCAGATGCACAAATCAGAGAGGGGGGAGGGTTGTTTTATTTTTTTAAGCACAGAATAAAAATGCATCACCAGTTTTTATCAAGGAAAAACAACTCACTTGGGCTTCAACTCCCAGAAATAATCTTGACTTCTGGCCGGCTTCAGCAGAGGAAATGGCCGATGTTTTGGGAAGGCAAGAGCAAAAGCCAGGGCTGTTGTTGCTGCTTCTACTATCTGAGCCACATCCTGGGGTCAGCAAGCCAAGGGGTTGGGAGGAATGGCATATTGGTCTGCTTCCCCTTTCAAGCTGTAGGCAGAGGAGGATCAGGGTGAGCAACTGAAGGGCTGGCAATGGAGATGAATGCTATTGTTTTTTTCCCCTTCTGTTCCTATTAGAGTGTAAATCGGTGCCAAAATTGGAAGAGCTCAGGTGGAGCCAAGCCTTCTGGGTGTCGCATACACCTCTGGCAGAGGAGACAAGACAACCCACCTCTTGGACGTGAGCCTGATTGGGTTGTAAACCTGTAGTCAGCTCCTATCCTCCCTGTGGCAATTCTGATAAAGCTTTCTCAGAGCTTATTCCTGCTCCTGTACACCAATCTAAAGGGCTTATTTCCAGAAACTGACATCACGCATGCAATTATGGCAAGTGCCACAGGTTGTATGCCAGTTTGGTGCTGCTCCTAAAATGCAGCCCTTCTAACTACCGGTAAGCATCCACATACATGAAGATCCCAGTAAGTCCGTAATACTCTTCAGTCGCACCGCAACTGATAGAAAACCAAAACAGAATACAGTCTGATAAAAGATCCCTTTAACAGTTCAACCACGATCAAATGGTTATTAGTAACAATCCCACTGAAGCTGTTAATGCGTGTCAGGGGTGGATCCAGGGGTGAAATTCAATTTTTTTCCCTACCGGTTCTGTGGGCATGGCTTGGTGGGCATGGCAGGGGAAGGATATTGCAAAATCTCAATTCCCACCCCACTCCAGGGGAAGGATACTGCAAAATCCCCATTCCCTCCCCACTCCTGGGGGAAGGATATTGCAAAATCTCCATTCCCACCCCACTTGGGGGCCAGCCAGAGGTGGTATTTGCCGGTTCTCCAAACTACTCAAAATTTCCGCTACCGTTTCTCCAGAACCTGTCAGAACCTGCTGAATTTCACCCCTGGGTGGATCCCAGCGTATTATGCCTCCCCCTCCATTTCCAGCATGCAATATGTTGCCATTCCTATTTTATTAGGGATTACTGGGCATTCTGACACTCTCACGATCTTTAAGTTTCTGGATCAGCATCTTGCAATCTTGATCTTGAAGGCTTAATCATCTCCAGTGTTTCTCAACCTTGGCAATTGAAGATATCTTGCCAAGGTTGAAAAACGCTGATCTACGCTATTTGATCTATTAGTTTACTTCCTCTGTAAAAGTGATGTAAAAGTTCTGTCTGCAGTGGGTAGAATTACAATGTTCAACTCACCTACACAGGTTGCCAGTCCAGTAATTGCTAATAAATAAGTAGTTTTACAACGAAGGGAGGATCATGAAACTGATAGAGTCAAGCTATTCAACACAGATTGCTTTCTGACACCCTTACGTTGTGAACTGTCATCGTCCTTTCAGCAAGTGTGTAAGGCTTCTTATAAAGATAGTGGAACTGAAGCAGAGAGTTCTGAGAATCTGCATTTTGCTGGTGTTGGTGGAAATGTGTACCTAAATTTAGTTCATTTCACCTGTGGTTGCTTCCATATTATTGAATTGCACAATGCTTGTTGTCTCAACTTCCAATGTATAAACTTTTATGTGCTGAGCTTTCAAGAGGATGTAAAAAAATTTTTTATCTAGCACTTAATCCATAGATCAGTTTCATAATGTAGTTGGAATGAGTTTTAGGAAACAAGGCTACTTACTAAGATGCATTATTAAATGTGAGGTGGGTTTTGTTGATAATTTTCATAAAGTTCAAGAAAGCAATCTGCTCTTTTGCTTTTTTTTTACTTTTGACGAAGTGTATGTAAGGGCTGGAAATATTGTTTCACAAATAAAGAATATACAGTAAATCAGAATGAGACACTGAAGTTATTACATCTATGTTAGCTATTCCAAAAGAGAATATTTCAGACATATGACAATGCCCACCCACTCACTGAAATACAAATGTAATCTGGTCCATCTTGGCAGGTAACCATATTTCTTAGTGGAACTTTTTTGGGCTGAGGAGGGAGCAAAACTTTGTACATGGGTGAGAGGTAGTAATCTAGAATGGAAAAGGATGCACAGCCATCACTTCTGGGTTCTGTTTGAACTAGTGCTGGAGCTAGCTTCCCTTGGTATCTTTGCAGTGTTTTTCATTTGCTTGTTTCCTCTGGCTGCCTTGCACTTTCACTTGGGGACCGGAAATGGATGTATGATTTTCTTGAGACTGTGATCTCTTAACCCCAGTTGTCACCATTGCCACACTTCAGTCAGTCTCACAAGTTACAACAAAAGATTGTAGATCAGGATTGTGACCTGCTCCAGATGCAGGTGATGCTGGACAGCTGGTAATCTGAAGGAAAAGCACTGACCAAACTAGGAAAGGCCTCCTCCTCCTCCTCCTCCTCCTCCTCCTCCTCCTCCTCCTCCTCCTCCTCCTCCTCCTTTGTCACCCCTCTCACTTTTAGCACTGATGATGTTACTTAGTTGGGTTGTCAGGGTTCCAAGTAACACCCCCCTTTGTCATTAAAGAATTCAGATTACAATCTTTCCATGGTACTACTGTGGGCATTGTTTTTTGGAATATCATTGGTAGTGTTGGGGGGAGACCTCTTCCAAATGGAATCAAAGAGCTGGAGAAGAGACTGGAAAGAAAGCATTTCAACAGCAGAAAGGGTCAAAAGATTTCCCTTACTCCTGAGATTTTGCTGCTTTCCAGATGTGTTGGGCCTCCCAGAATTCCCTTCCAGGGTGGCCACAAGAGGTTGCTGAATCCTGCTCTAAACCCATCCAGACGAATATAAGCCGGCATGTGTATATTCGTAGCATTATCTACAGCATTGCACACTATAAAATATAGAAACTGCTTGGGGAGGGGAGGTTGAAAACTCCTGGGGATAAAACTGAAGGAACGATCAAAAATATTGTATGAGAACTAGCAAATTGCTTAATACCTGGAGGAGCCCTCCTCAGTTTGGTGCCCTCCAGTTGTACTGAGGTTATACCTCTTGTAATGATCAAAATGAAACACGGTGAGCCGACAGTCAGGAAGAAGTTGCTTAGATACAGCCCCCTACCCACTATCCCAGCACTTAGCAAAAGCCATGCTGACTGAGGAACTCTAGGAATTGTGTTCCCAATGTGGCTGGTTGGGGAGGGGGCACCAATTACTTACTGATTTATTATTAGATTTATATCCTACTTTTATTTTGTTCAGCTGAATGCACCCTATATAACACTCCCACCTACGACTTTCCTCTCCACTGTGACCATACTTTCTTGGAAAAAAGGAAGGACAAACTTGAAAAGGGAGCAAATCTAAAAGGGATTTATAAGGATAAAAAATAATTGTTTATGTTCATAACTTTGCCTTACAAAGGAAGATTCAAAGGCAAAACCAATGCAAAAAAATTAAATCTCAAGGAGAGCTTTCTCAAATAAAGGGCTGACTTTTGTGGTAACGGATATATGGTCACTGTATCCATAACAACCCTGCAAGATGGGATGGGCTGACAGAGAGCGACTGATCCAAACTCACTCAGCTGGTTTTCATGCCCAAAGCAGGATTAGAACTCACAGTCTCTTGGTTTCTAGGCCAGCACCTTAACCACTACACCAAACTGGCTCTCAATTTAAAGATGGCTACTCTGAAGTCAGGGCCCTTGATATATGAGTAGACCATGGTGGAATGTTATAAAATTAGGAAATTTGGAGCTTTAGTGCTCTCTGACCTTGGTTGTTTGCTTGCAGACATTTCATTACCTATCATCAGTTTTCTCCCTTTCCTCTGCCAATCCTAAAATTCCTAGTCACCAAGCAAATTAAAACAATTTTTTAACAAAATGCCCCCCTCTCCACCAAAAGAGGGAGGGGTGGCCTGAGAGGCCCAGTTACCTCAACTGCCACAGAACATGAAGTGATATTTGGCAGACGTGATCATGGAGGGAATGTATGGCTAGCTAATAGGGGAACCTCTATATTAAAAGGCACTCTACCTTGAAACATGATATAAATGCACCTGCCCATCTCAAAAGAAAGCTGAGCTGAGCAATGGAATGGGATGTTTCTAACATCAAATCTGCTGAGGGGCTATTATTTGCCAGCAACGCCTGTGATACCCCTCCCCCCCAATTCCCTTTCACACACCCATTCCCTGCACACCCCATTCCCTGCACTGGGTGTTTTGCCAAGCTGGAGGACATGGCTGGAAACAGGCGGCTCCATCACCCATCGCTTGGCAACAAGCAGTAAAAATAGCTCAGGCTTCAGAGGAATCTGGCTCCACTGACACTGCCGATGCAGAACACTGGCCTGAAAGTCAGGGGCTGGTTTGAGCCACAGAGAGCTGCAATGTAGAGCGTCTCAAACTTTTTCCCCCCTGCTTTTTCCTTGGATTTTTCCCTTACTTAGCAAGGAGCAGCTGTTCCTGCTGGGATCTGGGCCTGAATGAGCAACAGCCCTGCAAAGAGACCTGTCACACTTTGGCCCAGATGCCCTATTGTTGTATGCAAGACTGGCTGATCTTGAAGGCAATATCTGATCCCTCCCTAAGTCACCACCAGCAAGGATGATTAGATCATAGCCACAGCACTGGGAAGAAACCTGGAGGGGGAGAAGAGCAATTCCCACCTCCAAACCCCACAGGAAACCATGAGGATTTTCTCTTAGGCACCCTGGCACTTGCCCTCCTACCCAGCTGGTTAGAGTACAAGGGTCCACTTTCCTTGGGATCCTCTCCTTCTCTGGACCTGTACCCCTGTCTTCTGATAAGACTGTGACCTTCCCCAAAGACAGCCTGACTTAACTGTCTGAAAACCATCATCCCAAGAAACAGCAAAGGAGGAGAGAGTGTGACTTGCCTCTGGGCAGAAAATGGTACCACTTCCACCAAGAAACAGGCCCAGTGTTGAGTCAAGCACACATCACCTCTCTAAAATGCTTCTGAAATCCATTCCACCTTCTTTGCTGAATCTGGCTCAGTTCCTTTAATACACACCCATTAACCAAACCATGGCATTCACTCTAGAATCTCTTTGCAACACCCGGATGATGATGAAGATGACGATGACGACGATGATGATGTTTTTCTGAGCATGTGAAGACAGTTGCTTAACTTAACCCTAACCCTAACCCTCTTCTCTTCAGTGTTGGGCACATTAAAAATGAATTTGCAGGGGCTTCTTCAACAGTGCATAGTTTTAAATTTGAAGAGGAAGGTTATAAGTCAACATTATCCTATCCCGAGCAAAACCTACAAGCATTGCACAATGAGAAACTTACACATTGAGAAGGAGGTCAAGGGCTTTCTTCCTCTGTGTGACTGCCCTAACCAGATGTGCTCCAGGTGTGTTTGATTCCATCTCCCATCGTCACAGTTTGGCAGTCAGGAATGCTGGAAGTCATGGTCAAATGTGGAGAGTAGCACAAGGCAGGCCCAGTCAGTTGCCTCTCACAAAGCACCCCTTATTGTGTAACCCTCAAACAAGAAGTAGGTAAAGATGTCTAGCAACAAGGAGTTTAGAGAGGAATGAACTGAAGCATCTTGCATATCTCATGACTGAATTCCAGCATGACCAGGATGAACTATGCAAAAACAATTAATAAATGCTATCTGAAAAAAGGGAGACCGTGGATGTAACTATGATTTTTAAAAAGCAATATAACTCTGTCTGCAAGATACAGGATCCATTCTTAGATAAATGTTCAAGCAGAACTAGTGACAGTCCTAATTTGAGATGTTTCGAGCATCAGGCATCTGTGGTTTAGTGTGTGAGCTCCACCACAAATGATAGGAGAGATGGATGTGAGAGCTCAGGCATCTTCTGAATGATTAGCCAGCTTGCCTACTTGAAGCTTAAGTAGCAGTCTTGGTGAAGCTAAGTCAGTGAAGTTGAGGGGCCACTGAGTTTCAATTAAACTCAGATAAATCCTCATGAATTACAGCAAGAAAATAGATATGAACTTGAATAAAGCTACCATATCTGAGATGCAAAAAAAAAAAAAATCCAACAACCAGGAACTGGCAGCGAAGAGATACAGAAAATGCTAACCCTTTGTTGCCATCTGGATGGGAACATCTGATGATTGCACCTATGATAGCCTTAAACGTGAAAGTCTATGTAATTCCTTATCCTCTTTCCTAACTCTCGGTCTTCTACTCTCTGACGGGATGCCCTCTTGTCTTCTTTGGGCACCAGAGCCAGTGCATTAAGCTGCTCTGGCCTTCCACCAAGTATCTGCTCTCAATCTAACAACAGCTAATGGTTCCATTAGAAGCCAGGCCTTGAGATTATATTGCCCTTCCCAGCACCTTCTGGAACCACTCAAGGGCTGAATAATGACCTATATGGGGAAGAGAGATTTAAGTCACTCCTCCTTTTCCAATTTTTCCATTTCTCTTGGCCAGACACAGTGAAAGATAAATTGTTCAATATAGCAAGGATATATTTTGGTGCAAGAAGCTATAACTGAGGTTCGGTACTTAGAGCTTTTTAGGACTCCAACTCCTATCAGCCCCATCCAATGAGGAATGGTGGAATAGATTTGGAAAGCCACAGATTTCTCAGCCTGAGGGTAGAGAGTGATCAAGAAGGATTGTGGATTAGCAACGACCCAAAACAAAATCTTGCTGCATGCACTATGGATCTGCTACTATGGAAGGAAGAGCCAACTTTACTGAGAATAATGAGCTGATGGAAGAGGAGGAAAGGACTGTTCTCAGCTGAGCGCTGTCCTTGGTACTACTCACTGGTTGCCTGATGCTCCTGAGGGGCAAGAACAAAACAATACAAGAGTGTATTAGATCAATAAGCAGATTTGACAAGGAGAGTCAAATGGCAGGGAGCATTAAAGCCTAAGTTCAATACCCAGCTTTGCCAATAAGCAAGGGACAGTCATTGAGGGCAAGGAAGAGCCTTTGGAGAAGAGCTACACAGGACTTAAAATCGGAGGGGAGCTTAATTAAACATGTATACGGAGGAAACTGGGAACTGAAAGCTCCTGGGTCACTTAAGTCAAATAAGTGGCGGTTCCAGAATTCTTCCATGAAGTACTCTCCAGTGTATCAACAGTGTAAATAGAGGCACTCTTGTTGAGCACTTTTAGTATTTTTCGGTGTTCTCATCCAGATTGGGGAGAGAGAAAGAGAGAGAGAGAGAGAGAGGGAGGGAGGGAGGGAGGGAGGGAGAGAGACCCTTAGCTAATTTGGGTCTAATCTGTGCCTCTATCTATGTATGCTTCCTCCCAATGAGTCTATGGGAAGCTCCCATATTATATGATCCCCATGTCTTTCAAAATGCCTGCCTGGTGACATTGGAAACCTCCTGCTCATTCAGTTTGGTGGGCCCTTGGACAGCAGTCCAGAGCCTCACTCTTGAGAGGGGAGGGGGTGTTGTTATTTTTAGATCATGTATCTGACTTTAATTTCAGCTTGCCTTTTCCAGGGCCTGCCCTCTAACTGCCCACAATCCTGCCCTCTACAACTGAAGCTGGTTATGCTCTGGGCTTTCCACTTGCTACAAGAATGCCTTGGTAAACCCCAAGTTCTTACACAATAGTAACCAGGCTTAAACTTCTTATATCTTTGTATATGCATCAAAACAACCAGTTTTTCCTGCTTAAACTGACAAAAAGACATGGTGTCTAATCTTTATTCTGCTTTCCAACACACATTTTTTTTTGGGGGGGGGGGAATGGTACAGTTTGTTAATGTGACTAAGCCAGCTTTGATCAGTCATAGACTCCCAATGCTTGTGATGGAGGATGATGGGGGAGTGGCTATATCTCAATGGAAAACCAACAGCCAATTAGCACATTTGTAACATTCTCCCTACCACCAATGAGGACAACACATTCTGCTGGTCAACAAAAACACCAATATAATAGGAGAGGCATCATTGTCAGCCACAGTCATGCAACTCAGCATGCCAGTGCAGGCGCAAAAATTTTAAAAAGGCTACAAAACTTTTGAGATAGCCACATTGGCCCCAAAATTAATGAGATTTATGGGCAGAACACCAAAATCTATGGACTAATAAATCATGGTTCATGAGTACATATCCAGCCAGTAATGGCTTAAACAACAATCCTGGTTAAGCAACTTCACAATGGAATATGAAGTGTGAACTCAGGCATTAGATGAAAAAATTGGCCTATGACAACGATTAGATTCACAATATGAAATGTAACAAACTATACTCTCCTCCTGCTCCTCATCACATACCCCTTTCAATGCATTTGTGGGTGATCGTTTTAAGCTAGCTGGGGGCAGGGGGAGAGAAAGGTTATCTCATTAATATTTTGCAGGCAGCATCGCTGCAGCTTCAACACATTCTCCAATTCTAATAATTATGCCTGTGAATGGTCTTGAGGAACAAAACAGAACCATCTCAGGAATCGTCATCACTGTTCGGAGATGCTGGAGCAGCAAAAAAAAAAAGAAAAAGAAAAAGAAAAAGAAAACCTAAGAGCCACACAACACTGGTGGAATCCAAGTGGCATAGAATCTAAGTGGCAATCACGAATCTATCTTTCTTAAAATGTGTCTAAAAGGAGGGGGACGTTTTACTTTCCTTTAGGGATGGGACAATCGGTGGCTCGATGTTTACCAGAGGTTTTGAGCATCTTTTCAAGAGATTAGGCAGAGCCCCTCTGGCAAAAGCTATTAGTCCTTGGCAGTTACTGTGCAGTGCTAGGAAAGATGAAGAGAGAGTACCAAAGGAATGGTTTCTGGTTATCCAACAGGATGGCCCAGCCTTCCAAAATTAGTGAAAATCACCCATACACTGTTCTAGATGAGTTCCCCTTTTCTTTTATGAACCCTTTCCATACATCCTTCTGACAGATGCTACTACTAGGAGATGAGGCATACAGTATATGGGGCAATTCCATCTTTCCTGAGTTTTTTTGGGATGCAACCAAGAGATTGGAGTTATTTGGGGGGTTTGTGGAATGCAAGGGTGTTGCAAGACATATCTGGCAAATAAATAGAGCTCCCCAAATGAAGGATGAGTCAGGAATTTGCCAAACTAGATGCCAAACTTTAATAAGCATGCTGGCTCCGCTATTTGATAGGTTTTCTGAGTTAAAACTGGAGACAATTAAAATTATGTTTTAAGGAAACATATATTACAGATATATTTATTTGCTGGAAGTATTTAAGGAGGGGGGGTCAGAAGTAATCCCTTCAGAATGTTATATTCTCATCCTGTATTGCTGATCCTCCATTGATTATAGGTTTGGACTAGATAATCTCCAGAGTCCTTTCCAATATTTTTTGTAGTTCTATATGTTTGTATGTTTCTTATGTTTCAGCAACAATAATCTCCTGGTTGAAAAGAGGCAAAACCCAGAACTTCTGCAAAATTGTAACAAGTAATATCTGTCTACTGTAATTCTGCAGTATCTTTTTTGTTATGAGTTATTACTGCAGGTGGAGGTTTACACCAGACTCATTGTGCAGCAGTATGTGTGGTGGTGTGTCGGGGGCGGGGGGGGGGAGGTTGTCCTGAATTCTGTCTGGGATGAGAGCAAAGCGAACATTTCCAGACTTAGTTCTTAGCATTGCCACATTGTTGGATTGTCGTATTATAATAATGCACAACCAAATTAGGGGAATAAACCCATAATTATGTTGTGTTCCATCTTCTGAACTGAATGAGGTGTACCTTCTTTCTGATTCTGTTTTATATGCCTCCTTTCCTTTCCTTTCCTTTCCTTTCCTTTCCTTTCCTTTCCTTTCCTTCTTTCCTTTCCTTTCCTTTCCTTTCCTTTCCTTTCCTTTCCTTTCCTTTCCTTTCCTCCCCCCCCTTTCTCTTTTCTCTTCTTTTCTTCTGGGGAAGCGTCCAGAGACTTATGTTTCAGCAGATAATGTATACTTTTTTTGTAGTCTTTTTTTTTTTAATTCCACTAAACCAAGACAGATAAATAGATTTATCTTTGCAGCCCACCCAGTCAACCACTGGAGGAATTTACAACATTGTTTCATAACACCTCAAAGA
Source organism: Thermophis baileyi (assembly GCA_003457575.1). NCBI lineage: Eukaryota > Metazoa > Chordata > Lepidosauria > Squamata > Dipsadidae > Thermophis > Thermophis baileyi. The sequence continues at coordinate 2,091,589 of QLTV01002677.1, forward strand.
TAAAAACAGAAATGCTTACATGTTGGTTTTTGCTGTTGTGATTTATCCCCAGCTTCTCTACCCTGGAAAGAATTGACAACCTTCTGTCCCACTTAAGTTTTAAAACATTTTAAATATTTAATCAAATTTTAAATGTTAAATCAATATCAAATAATGTGTAAGAAGCTCCTGTACTGCAAAACACCAGCCTTGAAGATTATTTTTATTTTCAGCAATTGGGGAGAGGGGGGCAAAGTCTTACAGATATGTTTCAAAAAAAAAAAAAGGTTGAGGTTCCAGCCTAGAGACAAGACAAAGCTGAGCTGGGGCGATGGAAGTGGAGGGGCATGCTGGATATCAACCAATTAGAACAGAGCTGGAAGGGACCTTGGAGGTCTTCTAGTCCAACCCCCTGCTCAAGCAGGAGATCCGATACAATTTGAGACAAGTGGTTGTCCAGTCTTTTCTTACAAACCTGTGATGGAGCACTCACCACTTCTGAAGGAAAGCTATTCCACTGGTTGATTGTTCCCACTGTCAGGAAATTTCTAAGTTGCTTCTCTCCTTGATTAGTTTCCATCCATTGTTTCTTTTTTTGCCTTCTGGTGCTTTGGAAAATAAGTTGACCCCTCTCCCCTCTTCTTTGTGGCAGCCCCTCAAATACCGGAACACTGCTATTGTTTCACCCTTAATCCTTCTTTTCTCTAGACTGGCCATACCTAATTCCTGCAACCGTTACTCATATGTTTTAGTCTCCAGGCCTATCAGCAGGAGTCTGCAACTGGCCAGGCCCTCTGTTGCAGCTCTTTGGGAAGAAAGGCCCAGGAGGGAATCCAGACTTGCAAATACACCCTCCAGACCAAAAACCTGCTTATCCATGCAGAAGGACAAAGGGGGGTGGCTTCCCCCCCACCTTTTCCTAGGCTAGAATGAGAGACACAGGAAGGCACCTGAATTAAAAGCTCTGGATGGTTCCTCCCTGCATCTCTGCTATTTTCCCAAATAGAAATTAGCCACCATGCTAGCTTGGATAAAGCGAGCTCTGCATTCTTTCAGCATTATTTTGTTTCCTAGTGGCTCGCTTCTGCATAATGATTGTTTTATATTTTTATAATGACAGTTTTGATATATTCGTTATTTTCTTTTGATCGTTGTACACCGCCTAGAGTCAATTCTTGTGAGATGGGCGAACATATGAATTTGATAAATAAATAATAATAATATTGTAGTTGGTATATTCATTCTTTTCTGTGCCTCGTCGTTTGTATGTTTCAATTTTTAATAATGAGTGTTTGATATTTTTATAAGGATTTCTATGTATTTGTTGTTTTGTTTGATTGCTGTATTCCACCCAGAATCAATTCTTGTCAGATGGGCAATTTATTTATAAATATATAAATAAATACCTGCAGCCTGACTTCGCAGTGCTGCAGAAAAAGCTGGCAGCCTGATGGCTTCCTTCCCTCCAGAGACTTCTGGTCCTAGTGCCGGGCTCCTGAAACTGCCGGCTGTCCCACTTTGAGAAACACCCAGCTGTTTATTGTTTCTGGGAGAACCCTTTTTTGTAGAAGCCTCATCCTTAAAATGGATGGCGTTGGCAGGGAAATATATTTCAGCTGTTGTGCATGTTCTATTTATTGCATAAGGCTAGACTAGACGTTATGCCTCTCCAGTGAACCTCTAGTATGCAAGGCTTTGGAGATATCAACCCTGTGTTTCCTAGTGTCGTATGTTCTGGTTATCTTGGGCATTAGGCCACCACTGGCCAGTTTGAGGATTTCAATCTCGTCATATTTGGAGGCAGTGGTGAAATCCAATTTTTTTTACTACCGGTTCTGTGGGCATGGCTTGGTGGGCGTGGTGTTGCTTGGTGGGTGTGGCTTGGTGGGCGTGGCTTGGTGGGCGTGGCAGGGGAAGGATACTGTAAAATCCCCATTCCCACCCCACTCTGGGACCAGCCAGAGGTGGTATTTGCCGGTTCTCTGAACTACTCAAAATGTCCGCTACCAGTTCTCCAGAACCTGTCAGAACCTGCTGGATTTCACCCCTGTTTGGAGGGAGCCAAGTTGGAGAATATGACAGGGCTGGCTGTTCTGGATCTCTGCATACAATAAAATGGCCAGCCATGACCTGGAGGTTATTACTGTATTAGAGAAGACCCTTCAAAAAGGTCTTCAGAACATATTGGAATGCTTTGCTTTTCTATTTAACTGACAATGAGCAATTTTGTAGGGAGGCCACCTATGCGGAAGAGGAAATGCCTCATCAAACAAAGAACTAAGGGCAGCATGAAATTGCATGAAATATGCATAAAATATTCATCAGGATACGTGCACTTCTGGACATAATTGCCGCAATTTAAATAGGAATATACTATATCTTTCCATATTGAAAAGAAAATAGCCATATGACCTCCATCTACTCTCTGTGTTGCAGCTGCTGATTGACCGGTGCTGTCCTATTGCATTGGTTTTAAAATCAGATCTGGACTAGGCTGCACTTCAAACAGCACTAGCAATAGCACTTATATACCACTCCACAGTGCTTTACAGCATTCTCTGAGTGGTTTACAATGTCAGCATATTGCCCCCAACAATCTGGGTCCTTATTTTACCGATCTTGGAAGGATGGAAGGCTGAGTCAATCTTGGTCCCCATCGGGATCAAACTCCTGGCTGTTGGCAGAGTTAGCCTGCAATACTGCATTCTATCCACTGCGCCACCATGGCTCTTACTCTCAGTCGGCTTTCAACCCCCTTAAATAGAGGACTGTCTTAAAAGAAGAGGACACATATTGACCCCAGATCAATGGTTTGGGTGACTGTATATTTAACTATTTCTGAATTAGTTGCTGAAAGATTCAGCTTGAGTTTGAGACAACATAAGGATACTTAATCTACCCTTTCCCTGAAGATTAAAGGAGCCAGTAAAGCATCAATTTATGAAATAATATTTTATTATAACTTGATAGCTTCTTTGGAGAAGAGGCTTTTTGCCATGAAAATTGAGTTGTGTTCCACAGAATCCTTCCTTCTCCTTTACGGACACCTGCCTGAATTCTTTTTTTTTTTTTTTTAAAGGCAAGACTATAGATGGGAAATGGTTGATGGACATGCATGGAAATCCTCAGTGAAGGATGCTGGCTTTGGGGGAGAAGATCTTGGTACAGTAAATATTTATTGTAACTTTTGAACCCATTTCCAGTGGCCAGGTTCAAGAGAGCTTCCGTGTTCATTTCATACAGAGATTTAATAAAGGTGAGTCAAAGGGGCAACTAATTAGGAAGCTCTTCTCTGTTTTGAATCCCCCAAGAGGAGGCAATTAGTGGCCCATCAGATGCTGCCAAAATACTGTTCCTACAATTGGTAGAAAGTGTTGCTAATGGTGAAGGCAGCCTCAAGTTGTAATTCAGCAATTGCTAGAATGCCACAGATTGCCTGAACCTGAGAAAGTGATGCTGTTATCCCTTAGGCCCCAAATTCCAGTAGGCTGCTAGGTAGAGAGACTTTAGTGGACGGCATCCCTTCATTTTGTCACTGTCACTGCTGCCACTGCTTTGCCCTTTCTTTTCAACCCAACCCACACAACTTCCAAAAGAAAAAAAGGGGGCGGGAGAGAGAGAGAGAGAGAGAGAAAGAGGGAGGGAGAGGGAGGGAGGGGGGAATGGAGAGAGAGAGAGAGAGATGATTGATACTCTGATTTGTCACCCTTGCCAATGCATTCTTGCTCAAACATAGCAGGTAAACAGGCAGCTAAAGTCAGCAAGAGTGGCAGGACCAGAAAGTACCACTGGGGGGGGGGTGTTCCTTGCAGACATATTGACCTTGGCAGGTGCCTAATTACTTATTGCACTGCCCCATGAAAAATACGCATTTGAACTGCTATGGGAGCTCGTTTTGTACCAGTCTGAATTAGATCCCTTCTTACTGAGCAGTATCATGAAAGAGGAGGTTGGATCAGCAGTGCACAGTGTGTCCCTAAATCTCTAGGCAACAGAAGCCCTGGATTGGTTGAGATATCATATGCTTGTCTAGGGTGGAATCAGATCCTTATTCAGTTCAGAAGCTGTTGGCATGGCCATGGGCCAAGCACTCTCCTTCTACCCTAATCTGAATCATAGGGGCGTTGTGAAGTGGGCGAGAACCCTGCAGGTTCCATTAGAAGAAAGGTTGGAAGATAAAGGAGATGGAGAGAGAGATGGAGAAAGAGAGAGATTAATAGCTTGATCCTTCAACTAACCTTGCCTTATTTTAGGCTTCCTTTTCTTCCCAGCTTCCTAGCACAATGTCGTGTTACAGACTCTGATCAGAATTGACCCTCTAGCCAGCCACACCAGTTGGAGCATTTTAATTCCAAAAGGCAATCAATCTTGAGAGCCCGCCTTGCCTCTGCTACACGTGGAACATGCCCTTGGGGTAAATTTGGAGAGTCCTCTGGACTCAGCTTGAGCCCGAGGTTTTTCTTCTTTGCATAATTCTTTTTACAAGCTTCTGAGAAGCAAAGTGCAAAGGAAATTGAGCTCAGCAATAAAACAGAAGAGCGGAATTTCCTGCTGACTGCTGCTAAATCTGGCCAGGACTCCCAGTGTCCACAGTGGGGTGGAGCAGGAGGGCCAGCAGGTGAATGATCAAGGGGGCCTTGCCAGACTATTTCTGGAGTCCATTTAGCATAGCAGCATCTCATGTATGAGGAACTGTGTGATGTATGAGCCGCGGTGGCGCAGTGGTTAGAGTGCAGTACTGCAGGCTACTTCTGCTGATCAGCAGTTTGGCAGATCGAATCTCACCTGGCTCAAGGTTGACTCAGCCTTCCATCCTTCCGAGGTGGGTAAAATGAGGACCCAGATTGTTGGGGGCAATGTGCTGACTCTGTAAACCGCTTAGAGAGGGCTGTAAAGCACTATGAAGCGGTATATAAGTCTAAGTGCTATTGCTATTGCTAACTATGGCTCCTATTGTGCCTGGACAGCTTGCATAGCTCCTATCACCCACAGCTGACCAGGTGTGATTGGAGTTGTCAAAGACATCTGTGGAATTCAGTGATGGCTGTTATGGAGGTTTGTATAGCTTTTATATAGCTTTAGCACTTAAGTGATGAAGTGATTGGTGATTGGTTTAGGGTTTTTGTTTTTGTTAAAAGTACCATTCTAGAGCCAAGCATCTATACCAAACAAAACCACAACAAAAGAATAGAACAATTAAATGTGAAGACAGAGAGGGATGTAATTGTATGAATTGTACAAATCATCAGGGCAAATTAAAATAGTCAACGGTTTGAAAAATGCATCTTGAAAACTTGCAAAAAATAGAAAAGCAGTAGAAAAATAGAAAAGAGGTATGTTTTAGGTGAGGTTTTCCTGAGGGACAGTTCCACAAGCCCTGAAAAAGGCCTCCTTTTGGGTAGCACCCTGCCCCAAGTCTCCTTCTGCCAAGAACATAATGCAATCATGGGCAAATGCGGAGCCCTATTGCAACCCTTCAGGCCTGGGTGTTGAGAGCAAGGTGGCTGATGTTTATAGACCCTATGCCACCAGTCACATCCTGCATCTGTGCTGCAGAAAAGAGGTGAAGAGGAGAAGGAAAGGGAGAGGGAGAAGGAAGGAGGGAAGGAGGGAGGGAGGGCAGACAGCAAAGTGTGGAGGAAGAAGGGCAATTCTGACTTTAACAAAAGAGGTAAAATATTGTGTTTGGCAACTTAGAAGACCAAAGGTAGCCATCATTTTTGCAGATTGAAAGTCCTTTCAAACTAGACAGATTCTCTGTTGTTATCTTTTCCCCCTTTGTGTAGAATAGAACAAGTATGGGGGAAATGATCCAAATATCCTTCTACAAGCTGGACGGGTTGGAATGTTCTGCTGGTTGAGAATTATGGCAATTGTAGTCCCAATATATCTGAGATGGCAGTTGCTTGGAGAAGCCTACAATTAGGTTTCCATACTCCCCCCACCTCAGAATTCCCTTTCAGTAGGAACTCTTAAATATAACCCTATTATTTAGAAAAGGGGCTTTGTAAAGATAGGGTGCCTGGAAGTAATTCATACTTTCAGTTATTTATAAAGATGAATTCCAGATCCTGGTAAACTCCCTCCTCTGCATATTTCACATGTATCATCTAATCACATTTTGCATTTTTAGGATTGAACATTTTCGTGTTTTTTTAATTTAAATCAAAGTTCCATCTTCATGAGGACTGTCTTCTTCAAATGTATGCTAAAAATTGTGTTACCGCAAGGATTGTTTGCTGTAGGTTAAATCAGTTTGGGTAGCATTACAGGGACGATAGTATGGCTAAAAAGGGTTGAAAATAAGGTATTTATTGATTCCTGTAATCAATGAATTTATCAATTTCCCCTTGATAAAAAGAAATTTACTTGTCTAATATAGATATTCCATCTTACAATGAGAGCTTCTATTTTAATTCAAATTATCTTAAATACAGATCTGACAGATTTCTAAACAACTCTGAATATATAGCTTTCTGCTTCTCAGGGTCTCCAGTAGAAAGAATAAAAGTTCAGTACAGGTAGTCCTCGACTTACGACCACAACTGAGCCCAAAATTTCTGTTGTTAAGTGAGACATTTGTTAAGTGATTTTTGCTTCATTTTATGACCTTTCGTGCCTCAGTTGTTAAGTGAATCGCTACTGTTGATAAGTTAGTAACATGGTTGTTAAGTGAATCTGGTTCCCCATTGACTTCGCTTGTCAGAAGGTCACAAAAGGGGATCACATGACCTTGGCACACAGCAACGGTCATAAATATGAACCAGTTGCCAAGCATGTCAATTTTGATCACTTCATCATGGGGTTGCTGCAAAGGTCATAACTGTGAAAGACGGTCATAAGTCACTTTTTTCAATGATGTTGTAACTTTGAATAGCCACTAAATGAACTGTTGTAAGTCGAGGACTACCTGTATATCTTTTCTTAATTAAAGTTTTTGCTATCAACTTTTGCCTGCCTCATATTCAGGTCATTCAAACTCCCCTCCAGAATCACTAAGCAGACCCATCTCCATGCCTGGGCAATTGATGGTGCTTCGGCCTTCCAGATGTTGCTGAATTACAACTCTTAGCAGCCTGGGGTAAGGTGGCTAATGCTAAGGGATGCTGAGAGTTGTAGTTCAACAACAAATGGAAGGCCTCATTCTTCCAACACCAATCCTAATTCATCAGCCTCACTGCATATGTTGAGATCTGACAAACCTACTCCAGGGCTAAATACAACCCACCAGCCCCTGTGCAGCATCATATTAACTGTGATAATCTGGACTGCCACACAAACAAAATCTGCATGAACGTTTTAATCTTGCAAGACTGCCATTCTTACATTCCGGCAAAAGGCTGGGCATGAGGGGACTATTAATAACGTTTAAATTCATGAATATATTCAAGAATAAACAACAACAACAACAAAATCAGATTATTTCAATAAAATGTGTTTTAGTAACGTTTTGTTCCTATTGAGCCTGCTGAAGCATCGACTCTTGTTTAATCAAGAATGTCCAGTTGGTCAAGGATAAAGCAGTTCAGATTAGCTGGGGAGCTTCCAGTATGGAAAAATAGTGTGTGAGAGATGTTGCTTTAGCAATGGCTAGGTTCCAGCTGAGCAGTTGTGTAAGTGACTTTGCTGCCTTATGTCTTTCTTCCTTGCTTTTTCCTGGCTTGACTGGTCTCAGAGTGGCTATTTTGTTTTATCTTCATCCTAAGAAAATGGTCAGGGAAGAAACTCTTTTCAAATTCATTTATTGAGGCTTGACATGTTTTGGAAAAGAACAAGGCCTTTCTCAGGGCATTCAGCAAGCTGCAAAAGTAAAATTTATTTGTTTGTTTATTTCCTGCCTTTATTATTTTTATAAATAACTTAAAGCAGCAAACACATACAATACTTCTTCCTCTTCCTATTTCCCCCACAACAACAACTCTGTGAGGTAAGCTGAGCTGAGAGAGAGTGACTGGCTCAAAGTCACCCATCTGGCTTTCATGCCTAAGGCGGGACTAGAACTCACAGTCTCCTAGCTTCTACGTCTGGTGCCATAACCACTAGACCAAAATGCCACAAGTCTCACTTCGGAGCTAGAGTAACCATATATAATCTGGAACCCAAGTATGAACTGAAGAAATAGAAAACGATATTGCAAATTCTCCATGAGACAGTTTCTCCTCCGGCAATGTTGATTGGGGAGGGGGAATAAGCCAGCAGTAGATTTGTCTTTGTTTATCTGAGAACAAAGAAGGCAAAAGCAGAGTGAGTTGGAAACTCATACAGATCTCAGCCTCTGGCAGTTTTTGCAATCTTCAAGATCTCATCAGAGATGCTGGTTTACCATAGGATGGTTACTCATCTCTCATACTGGAAGCTCAGTATTGGAGATATTTCCCTGACACCTAGGAGTCTCCTTCCAGTGTCTCCAATGCATTCTGGGAAATCATTCCACTAGGATGGTGTTCCTTAACCTTGAATTATGTCACTCATCTTCCTCAGCCATACAACCATGCCGATTGTGACTGATGGGTATCAAAACTAAAATAGAGAGAAGGAGCTGTGTGGAGGAAAATGATATGGAAGGAACAGGTAAAGCAGGGGTCCCCAAACTTGGCAACTTTAAGACTTGTGGACGTCAACTCCCAGAATTCTCCAGCCAGCTATGCTATGCTGGCTGGAGAATTCTGGGAGTTGAAGTCCACAAGTCTTAAAGTTGCCAAGTTTGAAGACCTCTGAGGTAAAGGGAAGCAAAACCAACCAGCCTGCAGTTTAGATGGGGAGAGGTGATTGGGTAAAAGGCTACTCCTTGAGGCTCAGTTCAGGACTGCTCTGTGGGAATCTGAAGCAGGAACAGAGGGTGCATTGCAAGCTGCAAAATTGTTCGATTTCCTCTGCATTTCCTTTTTGCACATATCTGTAAAACATACACACAACCCTGCCCAAAAGCAAATATCGTAGAGACAGCTCAAAGGGAAAGAAGGAGATCTAAATTGCTGCCCAGCTTGGGATAATGTGGAATGATTAAAATACATTTTATAAACTGTAAAAGCTAGAATAAGTAGAACAGATCATGTTAAAGATGTACAGCCTACTGTAAAGAGAAATTGAAGGGAAGGCCAACCCAAAAGCAGTAGCAGCCATATTTATTGTGATGTAAGCTTTCCTCAGAGGCACGGCATGTTGTTTGCTGCTGTGTCAGGGGTGCGTGTGTAAGTATATTTGCCAGTGTAATGAAGGAGAGGGATTGTCTGGCCTTGAAAGGTGAGGGGCCCTTATTACAATCCGTGCCCTTCCTGCTAGAAAGCCTTTGGGGAATTTCTGTTAAGGGGTGTGTATTCATAAGCTTCCAAGTTGTATTTGGCTGATCACGCAGAGAAATCAACGATTCGGGCCAACCGATTCTTGTTCCTCAAAGGGCTCTTTCTCATCCTGGTTCAGCACAGGCCACCGCTGCCACTCATCTCTCCTTGCCTCATGCCTTAATGAGGAACACCAAGGCAGAGTCAGATCTCCTGAAGTCTCTGAAGGGCTCTGGGCTCTGAAGACGAACCTGATGGAGCTGCCACTCACAGGGGGAGGAATCTCCTTAAGAACAGCACCTTTAACTAGAGCAGGGGTCTCCAACCTTGGCAACTTTAAGCCTGGAGGACTTCAACTCCCAGAATTCCCCAGCCAGCTTTGCTGGCTGGGGGATTCTGGGAATTGAAGTCCGCCAGGCTTAAAGTTGCCAAGGTTGGAGACCTCTAAACTAGAGCATTGCTAGTTCTTCAAGCATGTTTTATTAGCACACATTCGCCGCCAGATTAAAAGAATGGTTGAAGAAAGGTCCAGGATGTAACTATTTGGATGGCTGGTTCATGTCGTCGATGGGGACAGTGAGTAACCTTTTTCTCGGTCTTCCAGCTTCAGGCTGCTGGTGGGACACTCCCTGCTAATAAAAATAGCGCAAGAGCCAGAAGGCTACGATTCTTTCAGCCTGTTGTTCTTCTACATGTAATAATATTTTCCCTGTGAAAGAATGGGAGAGGACTTGGTCTATGTTTTCTGGATAGGAGAATGACATGCAGCACCTCGGTGCCCCTGCTCAGCTGAGCAGACTCTGGAGCAGACTTCCTCGCTTACTGTGCCGATTCAGCTGATGAGCAGGAGCCTCAAGAAGGCCACTCAGGTTGCTCCTTCCACGTTCTCGCCAGGGGTTTTCATGGTTTTAACTCGCGTTATCTCCTAGAGTGAAATGAACTTGAAATCCTAATGCAGTCTGCCAAAAGTAAAAAGAACAATAAAAAAAGGAATAAGCATTACATGATGCACTTCAGTGCAATTTGAAGTTCTCTAATTTAAGCTAATGCATTTTGAATAAAAATAGGAATTGATTGGGATAGGAGAGTCAAGAAGGAAGAAAACAGGGTTGTGGCAGCCAAATACGTGCAGCAATAGCTTTTAAAGCCCCTCGGTTGGTTCGTAGAATTACATTAATGCATTGTAAAGCCTTCAGCCCAGGATTGACCTCTTATAAGTACAGGCCCAGCACTATGGAGAAAGACCACGTCCCTTCTGTTTCCTGCTTCACTTAAAATGGTCTTTGACCATTTGGAAGCCCCCCCTAATTTAATAACTAAAATTGGAGAGTAGAGTAGAGTAGAGTAGAGTAGAGTAGAGTAGAGTAGAGTAGACAATGGATTGGATTGGATTGGATTGGATTGGATTGGATTGGATTGGATTGGATTGGATTGGATTGGATTGGAATGGAATGGAATGGAATGGAATAGAATAGAATAGAATAGAATAGAATAGAATAGAATAGAATAGAATAGAATAGAATAGAATAGAATAGAATAGAATAGAATAGAATAGAATAGAATAGACAGAGCCTGCGGGCAGAGTCAAGAGAGGAATTAGCCTGAAGTCATTATATTGCCACAAGCAATCCAAGTCTAATCCCCCCTCCTTGAATTCCACTGACTCTTATCTAGTGCCAATTTAGTGCTGAACACTAGCTGGTTAGATTCATGTGTATAGGCATGAGCAATACATCTTCTTAACTGGAACTTAACATGTGTGGTCCTGATTCTTAGCACCTGATAACAGAACAGAACAGAACAGAACAGAACAGAATGCTCATGGGACACCAATCTTGAAAATCAGAAGCTGAGCAAATCCAGGCAAGGCTTTAAAAAATCCTGTCTGGGAACAGGAGTTTTGCTGCTCCATCTAGGTAATCTACTGTAATACAGAGAAATCCTCTGATTGAGTGTGGAGCTTCCTCTTATTTTTCCTATATTGGTGATACAATGGCAACCAGAAGGAGTCCTCGTTCCATATACAGCTCTAATACAAGCTTCACAGTGTCACCATTGAATTAGGCATTACTTTCGTCTTCCCTCCCTTTCAGTCACTCGGTCCAGCTTGAAGGCTGAGAGAAATGCTTAAGGAATCAAAACGTATTGACCAATATTCATTAAAGTGGTGCCTTTCTTGCAGGCTTAGGCCTTAGCTTTAGCAGGCCCTAAGAAAGGTCTATTTTCCCAAACTGGGTGCCATCCAGATTATATCTTTAGGGAGATCAACTGGGGGAAACTTCTGAAAGTTGTTTTAAATTGGGCTTAGATAAATCTGGAGTGAGCGAAAGTCTCTTAAATTGAAGGTGGTGGAAGGAGAGGCACCACAAACACCTTTCCCATTCTTCGCTGAACCTGACACAACACTAATACTCTTAAAGGTCAAGGGTATCATATTTTCCTCTATTTTTAAAATTCCAAACTGCCTTGCATTTGCAAACAGTCCATTCCGTTCGGAAATCCAATAGTGATTTAATCAAATCACTGAATCAAATTAAATTTCCACATCAGGATGGCTGAATCAAATTCGTCATGTCGCTTTGTGCACATACAAAAATACCTTTTCCCTGGTTGAATTCACTTTCCAAACAGAATGAAATCAGTTTAGGAGGGCTCACTTTTTTAAAAAAAAAATCCAAACACGACCAATTTAAAAATCAAATCACCATGACTGTGAAATCTGCATCCGAATAATTAAATTGAAATGGATCTGATCTGTTCCCCAACCCTCTCCTGTGTATGGAGGAAAAATAGCTGTAAAGGTTTGGAGAGAAAAAATTAAGGAGAGGATATAATTGCTGAACGGAATCTATGCTGTGCATTAAAGTGGGGAGGGGCTTTTATATCAGTCTATGTCTATTCTCTAGGTAAAGCTTCATAGACTGGATTTGAGAGGCTAAAAAATCAGCTTGCAGGGATGAGCTGGCCAAAAGGGACAGATTCCCACAATCCCCTTGAATTTTCCAGGTCCTGTTGTCCTCTTTGGTCTGCTCCTCTTCATTTACAGCCAAGAATGCTGAGATGCCAGAGATAGAAGAGGACAAAACTGACTTTCGTCCCATAGTGTCAAAGCCAACTTTTTACTAAGATGCTTTTAATCTTGAACTGTGCTATTATTAGCAAAACACCTTGCCAGGGTGAAAGAAAATGAGCAGAGTCAGTCTCTCTTAGCCAAAGCACTGTCAGGTTAGAGATTTAACAAAATGATGAGAGGAGAAGCAGCAAGAGGGAAAATTACAGATACAGTTTATGGAAGGAAATAGATGCTCCTCACCACTGCGATAAGGGTGGTGCATAAGCAGGATAAGCAGGGATGCCAGGTTTAAATTTAGAAAATCTCTGGAAGAAAGCAATCGATTCTGAGATGTGATTTAGTGATGAGACAGAGTAGTCCAAAATCCAGAATCGGTTTCGTTGAATTTTGCTTAGTAACTTTAATTCTGAGCTTAACTATTGCAATAGCATTCTTGTGAGTATATTCTAAGGGGGCAAGGGGACAGGATGAATCTTGATGCAAGCAAATTCTTTGGGGGAAGATAGACTAGGAAGAGAGATGCTAAATTGTCAACTGGTTGAAAGAGAAACTTTCCTTCTTTCCTTTCCTTTCCTTTCCTTTCCTTTCCTTTCCTTTCCTTTCCTTTCCTTTCCTTTCCTTTCCTCTTTCCTTTCCTTTCCTTCTTTCCTTTCCTTCCCTTCCCTCCTCTCCTCTCCTCTCCTCTCCTTCTTTTCTTTTCTCTTTTCCTTTCCTTTTTGTTCTGAATGGCAGCACTATTTGCAGAAATGCAAACAATTATTATGATTTTTGTCAATTCATAGTGATAAAAGCAATTATTGCATTTCTTAATCATAATTGCTCTTCTTTCCCCTGCAAAGAAGGCTAGAGTGACAGATAATGACCAGCACTTTCTTAGCACAATATTGGCCCCGATCTTCTTAACTGAATTCCAGCAGTCTGCTCTACTGTATCTACACTATACAGGTAATCCTCGACTTACGACCAGAATTGAGCCCAAAATTTCCATTGCTAAGCAAGACAATAGTTAAGTGAGTTTTGTCCCATTTTATGACCTTTCTTGCCACAGTTGTTAAGTGAATCACTGCAGTTGATAAGTTAGTAACACGGTTGTTAAGTGAATCTGACTTCCCCATTGACTTTGGCTTGTCAGATGGTCTCAGACGGTGATCACATGATCCTGTGACATTGCAACCATCATAAATACATGCCAGTTGCCAAGTGTCCAAATTTTGATCATGTGACCACAGGGGTGCTGCAACGGTCATAAATGTGAAAAACAATCATAAGTCACCTTTTAAAGTGCAGTTGTAACTTCAAATAGTCATTAAATGAATGGTTGTAAGTCAAGGACTACCTGTGCTGATAATTATTCTAACCACAGGATTTTTGAGAAGTATGGCACCAGAAGCTCATTAAAAACTGGCAACCCAAAATGTAAAAGCTCATTTAGAAATTTGCAACCCAAAATGCAGAAGTGACCACTTAATCATAGACCAAAGATCCTTTTGAGATATTTTAAGATTAGGAAAACAAAATTTCAGTGGTATGGCTTCATTACAGATGTTTAAAGCGAAGTGCAAAGTTGCATCGGCCAGGATCCTATCTCATATAGAAATGCATTTAAAGCTTTACTCAGTATACCTGAGACAGAGTCTGAGAAGACCCAGTTTAAATGTTCCTTTTCCTTGAATACAGTACGATATCTTGCTGTTTCCTTTGCCAAAGGATGATGATAATAACAACAACAACAACAACAACAACAACAACAACAACAACAACAACAACAACAACAATAGACTTTTCATGGCTCTTTCAAGGATTATTAAAAGTCATATTGCTATATTTGCCTCCCTTGAAAATATATTCCCTGCAGCCTTTTCTCAAATAAAATCTACATTAAAAATACACCATGCAATATTTACCAGGAGATCATATGCTCCCTCCACATACACCCCACCCACTTCAATCAATGCTAGCAAATAATATACATTGGGGGGGAAAGTATTTTAAGCCAGTCCTCTCAATGATCAACGTGCAGTGATGCTGGGTCAATAGTAGAATATTAACCAGTATTTCTCCTATAATTTTAAAGTAATACAGTCATAGGGCACCTGGGTTGCCCAGTATATAGGCTCTTTGTTTTGATCTACTGCAGCAGAACACTGGAGTTCAGTGTCACCCTATAGACCAACAAATTTAATATTGTTGCATAAATAGGTTATGTAATAGTGAATACATTAACTCTAAAGGTGCCAGAAGATTCTGCTGTTTTTGCAAAGAGAAGATATAGAATGAGATGGCTGCTGTTCTCCCCAACAACCTCAAAGCCAAGGTCATGGTCATTAATTCTGATTACATTTCTTTCTGCTCTCTTAGAGTTTGTGATTGATTTTTCTATTCATTATTTTATTTAACTGCTTTCAGCTGAATATTTTAATAGAACAAAATCATTTTTAAAGGATGTATGTCCTCCATAATTGATTGCAATTTGTATATCTTTTGTATCATTCAAAAAACAGATCTGATTCTTTCTTCCCTGTTATTAACATGTGGTGAGCACTCCTAGGAGTTTCTAAAGCAGGGGTCTCCAACCTTGGCAACTTTAAGACTTTAAGTCCACAAGTCTTAAAGTTGCCAAGGTTGGAGACCCCTGCTCTAAAGAATTCACTTGTTCCCTTCTAGTGGGGGGTTACCAAAGGTTGTTGACCCTGTTTCCAAGGAAACCGATATGACATGCATTTATTTTGTTGGTCAAAATTCTACTTGTGTTTAAGTAGACAAGTTAGTCCAATAAGAGTTTATCAGTTTACCTATTTGTTATTCTGGAAACAAATATTATATGCAAACAGTTTAAGTATAACTTTCCAACAAATCGTATATCCACTTTATAGTTGAGCCTCTAACTTTCCTTTCAGTGGATTATTGCTGCACCTACTATCATTATTACTATTCCAGTTAGTATTGATGATCCTATGATTATTTCTATATAGCCATTGCTGAACATACAAAGTATTTAATATATATTTTCAATTCCAATGTAGAAAAATGAAAATAATACACACTGTCCAATGGAATGTATGCCCATGGGATATCCCAGCTGCTGCAAAGATCAAGTGCTTTAAATGGTTTTGTTTAATAGATAAAAAGAAGATTTCTTAATGCCTACCTTAATTTTCAGAGACATTAGAGGTGGCGCAGTGGTTAGAGTGCAGTACTGCAGGCTACTTCAGCTGACTGTTTAGCAGTTCAGCGGTTCAAATCTCACCGGCTCAAGGTTGACTCAGCCTTCCATCCTTCTGAGGTGGGTAAAATGAGGACCCAGATTGTTGGGGGCAATATGCTGACTCTGTGAACCGCTTAGAGAGTGCTGTAAAGCACTGTAAAGCGGTATATAAGTCTAAGTGCTATTGCTATTGCTATTATACCTCTGACTGCCTTCATCATAACAAGGGATGATTTTCTGTCTCCAGACTCAAGTGTAAAAAAAACTCCCTGTGTCATCTGTATGGCCATTCTCATGGCCAAAGGGGATAAACAGCCAATTAATTGGAGTAAGCATTGATATTCTGGTGGATGTAAGAATAGC
Source organism: Thermophis baileyi (assembly GCA_003457575.1). NCBI lineage: Eukaryota > Metazoa > Chordata > Lepidosauria > Squamata > Dipsadidae > Thermophis > Thermophis baileyi. The sequence goes on from QLTV01002677.1 coordinate 2,107,490, forward strand.
AGTTTGTTCATTTATCCATTGTAGGGAATAGCCTCCCCAAATGATTTACAGAGGTAAAATACTTTGCCACTATAAAGGCATCCTTTCTTCCTATGGGCTCTGATTATCGAGTCTACTTGCAGCATCTAGGCTCAGGAATTCTGGGTTTTGTAATTCCCAACAGGAATGGGAAGGCTGGCTTTATATGTTGCTTTAGAACTGTGACATTCCACATCCATATATCAATATGTTTATCAAGGAGCTTAGTTCTTGATTTGGCTACTCAGATAGCAGAATGGTTTTTGCCTTGCCTAAGATATAAAATAATCTTAGAACATTGTGCCAGGGGAAATAGTGGCATATGTTATCTCCTTGCCTCCCCTCCTTCTATCGCTATGTTTATTAGAGGGAGTTCTTTCCTAACAGTAATACTCAGGCTCATCCCATGAAATGAAATTGATGGGTAAGAGATTTGGGACAGAGAGAAGAAGCTTTTCTTTGATTGCTGCTAAGCAAATAGATTTAAAGGGGACTGAATAAATTCATAGCTGATAAACCACAACCCCTAGATAGAAATCTCAGATTTTATGACAGTATTTCTTTACATGCTTATTCCTGGAAGACAAACGGAAGAGGCCTATTACTTTCACCTCCTATCCGTGGCCTTATTTTTATTTATTTACACAATTTATTATTTATTTATTACTTTAATTTTAATTATCATAATATAAAATACAAATGAAAACAAAGATTATAGGGAAATGGGGAAGGAAAAAAAGGAGGAAAGAGAAGTGTGGAGTAAGGGGAACAAAAGAAGAAAGAAAACACATTCATTTCCAACTTTTTTCAGTGTGGTAGAATAAAAATAATAAAAATACAGCCTTAACTTTTTACTTTTATATACTTAGTATATACTAGAGATTTCAATAGCAATACATTCTTGAAGGTATCTCATCTTATAGCAGGTTTCTTATGTTCTCAGTGCTTTTGCCAAATAGACTTGGAAACCACTTCTGGATTTTGTACTTGAGGTGGGGAAAAAATGAAACTGTGATTTTGGCTTTTACCGATTAATAGGTTTGTTGCTATAGAAATGGCTAGTTTATATTACTATGTAAAAGTAAAAAGTTGAGGTTTGATGCTATTATCTTATTCTACTACACCAAAAGGATTTTTTAAATTTTATATTATAAACTAATAAAAAGGTACTTATAGACTGCCTTATTTCTCTTTGCTCCCACACATTTCCCATCACAATAATGATCAACTATGCAAATTGTGTATTAATATTGTTGATTTTCTAGAGCAAAAGTGTGACTGTTTGTTGATGTGAATTCTTAGTAACTATAATATTTAGGAGTGCCCCTTTTAAGTGATGGCTTTGTTAAAGTGATGCAAAGGGATGAAGGATTTTACACTTGTCCTTGTAAGAGATTGTAAGAGATTTCAGTTCCAGTGAAAAGGTACTAAAACTCCTCACTCTCATTGCCTCTGTTAGTCATACTTGTGTGTGGATGTGTGTGACAATATATGTGTGTATACGTAAATGTGTGTTTGTGCATATGCACATATGTAGATCTGTAAAAATTAGCAGTCAACAAGAAAAAAAATCCTCCACATGTATTTTATGACATGTTATTTCAAGTAGGTTCTTTTGTGCTTCCTAAATATTTAAAAACAAGATCCCCTCACACTCTGAGGGAACTGCCTCTAACAGGCATGTATGGAATTATATTGTTGCCTGTTTTTAAATATTTATATCTGACTTTCCGCAAAAGTTCCAAGTTAGCTGACAGGAAACCAATAGCTTTCCTTCTACCATATTTAGAGAGAGTGGATTTGTTTCCATATTTGGGGGATAAAGACTTTCAGGATACATGTAAAGTTGACTTCTAGTTGGGCTAAGGTAGGGATACGAAATTGATTTGAATTATTCTAATCAATATATTTGTATCCCTGTTCCCATATTGCTTGAAGAAAGTTAGGGGGGGGTGATTTCTGCCAAATGATCATGACAATCATTTTTGGGATAAGATAATCCAATCTTAACCTAGCCTCTCCTACATTTTACTGGGAATTCTGGGAATTGTAATCCGAGTATATCTGTGTCTCACTCTTTAGGCATAGCTTTGGAATCAATTTATTGGGTCCCTTTGTACATTCATCTAGTTATGTAGTGAGATCAATAATCCAAGTTCCATTGAGGTGGCCTCAGCTAAGTGACTGCGTTATGCAGATGCATAATGCATACACAGATTCACACTCCTCTTGCTTCCTTATGGCAACTTAAGTATATAAGTAAGGCAAAGAAAATTCGTCATGCATTGGGATGGATCAAATATGTGTTGGATTTCTCTGATTTCCAGTTTGGATCCAATTTAGACTACCCATGGATTTGATCATACTAATTAGGGCTTCCTGTGAGTCTCTTGAGTTCTAAAGATAGTTGTATGATGCGTTGGTGGTTTCAAACTCTTTTTGGGGGGATTACTTAATTAGCTGCATAGTTGCATAGCCCCTGCATGCAACTATGGCATTCCAGGCTAATTCCAGTGGATAAGAAAATTAAGTTGGCAGAGAAGTATCTATTTTGGAAGGAACTTCCTGTTTTACTCGACACAAGTTTTTGGAAACATTTTTAAAACTACAATTTTGCTGCATTCACACAGCACAGTGAACCACAAAGTAATCAACTACTTTACTGCTAAGGATCATCTTAATTATCAGTCCTTTCAGAACTATAAATGAATACACAGAGAGCAATTTGAAAGTTTGTGAAGTCAGAAATTCTCCTCGTTGAAATGAAATAAGTCTATGATGCCACAATGAGCCAGAGCTAGAGAGCCAAAACAATTCTAAACTTTTAATACTAGAATTGACAAATGAAACCCAGTTTATACAATTGATAAAATCAAAAACATTACTGATTGGCCCACTTCTAAAAGCAAATAATAAATTGCACATTGAACTACAAAATCAGTCTCTTTTGGTCATAAATAAGGGAATGGCTGGTGTCTGTTTTTTTCACTGACAGGATTACTGAACAGTACAAGCAAATTCAATATGAGAGGAATCTATTTCCAAACCTGTATCCTCTAAACTTTTTCTAAAGCATCCCTCTTAAAATAAGAATGAACAGTGCAATATAGAGATATGGTATTGACACAAAATACCTTACAGTATTAATACCTTAATATGGTATTAACACAAAATACCTTATAGAGCACTGCACACCAGAACAACTAGACACAAGAACAGTTTTTCCCCGAACGCCATCACTCTGCTAAACAAATAATTCCATCAATACTGTCAAACTATTTACAAAGTCTGCACTACTATTAATCTTCTCATCGTTCCTATCACCCATCTCCTCCCACTTATGACTGCATGACTGTAACCTTGTTGCTTGTATCCTTACGATTTATATTGACTGTTTCCTAATGTGATTTGATTGCTTATTTGTACCCTATGACTATCATTAAGTGTTGTACCTTATGATTCTTGATGAATGTATCTTTTCTTTTATGTACACTGAGAGCATATGCACCAAGACAAATTCCTTGTGTGTCCAATCACACTTGGCCAATAAAGAATTCTATTCTATTCTATTCTTACAGTAGATTTCAAAGCAACTTCAGGAATAACTAAACAGGGAATTTTCTACTGGACTATGATATGATATTACACGTATAAATTATGGATGCAGAATAGATAATAAATCATGGGGGAAATGTGAGCATGGATACTATATTAGCCACTTGTCTGAATATCTTGGAATCAATAGTAAACAGAAAATTGGCTAAAAGGTCTTTTTCAGAACCCTGGACAGCTCCTTTGCCTTGTCAAAAACTTGCTGTACAGTACAATCTATGTTTTCTGCCTGTGCTTGGAGGACCACTGGTGGTCCTTGAAGATACTGCAGGTGGTCCTGAGTTTCAATACCATTACACTTTCCTAAGCGCTACCAAAATCCGAAAGATGTTTTTGGTTCAACCAGTGTTTTTGGTTGAAATCTTGTAAAATATTGGCATTTTCATTTAATTTTTTGCAAAAGATTAGCGTCCTCACCTGAAATTTCACAATATTTCAGATAGCAGAATAACTTTCTCCTGAAAGTTGGATATCTTGCAAAATATTGACCATTTTAATTTAAAAAAATACATTTAATTTTGAAGCTCCATGGGCACCATCAAGAAGTCACATATAGGTAAAGCAATTCACATAAAGGAAATAGTTGGGAATCACTATCTCCATGCTATTATACTGGGTACAGTGCTTATTCTCTCCTGGTAGAGGTTGATTTGGGAGGAAGAAAAAATAATAGTTTGTATGGGAGGAAGGAAGGAAGGACTTGAAAACTGGTGTTTCATTCCTCGATAGCAGCAGCCACATTGGGCCAGAGCCTTGTTTCTCTGAAATCCTATGAAGAAAATGTTCACCCTCAAGGGAGAAGCAGGAGACAATGAGACACAGATACCTTATTTACATTAGGTGTTTCATGTTTCATATGCTGTTTTTGAAGACAAGAAGACAGCACTGGAAATCAAACATTTGATTGCTCAAATATGCCATTCCCTCTTTCTGACCATAGTCTCAAAATGTTGCAGATTATATATTTGGAATGAATTACATAAAGGCAATTAATAAACAGAGGAGAATTGAGTTGAGTCTTGGAAATTCTTGAACTTTGAGGTATTTAGAAGCCATAATTATAGGGCTACTTGTTGAATCTAGATATGTTAGCACAAATTACATTTACTACTTATGAATCATTTAGTATGATCACCATACATCTTAAAGCCTATATATTCTTATATTATACCTACCAACTCACCCTCTATGATACCCTTATCTCCATATATGATGATTTATTCACAGCATTGGCTGCTTCGGTTGGTTCCTGATCCAGGTTTAAATCCACTACTCACTGAGAGATGTCATGTGTTTGTGTTGGCTTTAAAGCACTTGGGAAACATACTCACGCACACTTATATAATTAGGACTGAGGAACACTTCAAATTTGTTTCTAAAAGTCAAATGGAGGGCAGCCATGCAACCATTGGAAAAGACACAGCTGTTTTAAGGAATTAGAAAAATTTAAACATCTCCATGTTCCAAAGCACTTTTTAAAATTAGAATATGAAGCACTATAGAGCCCTGAGGTAAATTTACCAATTTCATGCTGGTTCCTTAAAAATTAGGACTCTACTTTCTTTTTTGGCTGAAACGTACAGATTTATATGAAAACTGTAGGCAGAGGTGGGTTCCTGCCGGTTCGGACCGGCTCTATAAAACAGGTAGTAGGAATTTCCCCCCGCTCACCGAACTGGCAGTGATGGCCGGCTGGACACGCCCCTGAACCGGCTCTCTCGGCGGCACCATAGGTGCCGCCATCTTGTTTTTTGCTTCTGTGCATGCGCAGAAGCTTGGTTTTTAGCACTGCGCATGCGCTCGCATGGCACGCTCACACGGTGCACTCACATGGCACGCCCACACGGCGCACAAGGCACGCGCACCCACGTGGCGCGTGAGGAAGTGAACCGGCAGCGAGGTAAGTTAGAACCCACCCCTGACTGTAGGCTTTGTTTGCCTTTCATATTCAAACATGAGACCTGTTTCTTTTGTTGGAGATAAATTGACATTACAGCCTGAACTCTGCAGATATCCCATTTTTTTCTCCAAACATTATGCACATTTACCAGTCAGATCTAGAAATAAGCACTTATTCCCCCTCTTTTAATTGAATGTAAGAAAATTCCTGTTATCAGTTTATCAGTTTTGCTCTATAATAAAACCTTGATGTGGGATAGTTTGTTTGTTTGTTTATATATGTGTGTGCGTGTGTATGTGTGTGTTATGTAGTACATTCTTATATCCTTTAAATGGTATGTTACAAAGAATATTGAGGAATTTCTTTTTTATTGCTTGATTCAAATGCTTGAAGCTTTGATTTATTAATCTGGTAAATTTGTATCCCACTTTTATCAATATATTTAAAAAGACAATGGAAGGTTTGGATAATATGCAAAGTAGTTTATATTTAATCCCTTGATTCCAAACCCTGCTTGTAGTTAAATAACGACCTTGCTTTTAAAAAAAAAAAAATCTTGCTGTCTTTTACAATATATCAACATGTATTCAGGCCCTTGGGATCTGCAGGCTCTTCCTGGGAAAATAGCATTTTAAAGAATATCAACAAATTAAATATGATTAACCAGGAAAGGTTAAGGAAGCTGGGGAGACAGCAACGTATTTTAAATTGCACATCATACTACACCGTGCTATGTTTTAATTGTAGTTCTTGACTGAGGCACATTGATTGAGTTAAGCCATAAAATGTTGATCGGCAAACTTTAACGTTCGAGTTCATACAACAAGCTGACTTAAAATTAAATATAACACATTGGGGCTTAGCGGAAGAGTGCAAAACCCATGGGCCACCAACACCCTTTTTTGCAGATCTCTGGATTCCCCAAAAAACACATTTAGGAAAAGAAAAGGAACATAAAGTCTTAGAGATACTTAAAGGCACCTATTACGCTTCTTTAAACTCCTCACACACAGAGAGACATACATGCCCTGGCCAAGCCTATTTGGGGGAATTAGCCCTTAAGACTAGTGTAGCCGTCGTGCTGATGGAAGGTATACATTCCTGACTTATTTCTATGTGCCAGTGCAGACATTGGTTGACCTGAGAGCTTCAGGCTTTGCTGACATGAATGAGTGGCAGGAGCTTGACTACAACTGTTGCTTTTCTAACAGATTTCCTTTGGGCAGCAGGAACACCCTTTGTGCCAAGCTCTAAGAAGGCCTTCGTCTCTGCTTCTTCCATGGCTTGGCCCACTGGCTGGCTGGCCTCTAGAAAACCTTGTGGCCCCACCCCTGAGGCTCTATAGAATGAATCCAGGAGACAACTGGGACTGAGCAGGTAAGCGAGAAGAATTTGCAACCAGGGAACAGGGGGGGGGATGGACATTCTTTGCAGAGATGATATTTTCTTTCTGGCCAATGTATGCCTTTCTCCGCTCCCCTCCACACAGGTTTTTCATTCTGTCTACCAGACTAGCCTAGCTCAAGTCTACTCTTCATCCCCCACACCTCTGCCCAGTGTACCCAGCTGGGGCTGCGGCTCACGTCCAACATGGGAGACATGGCCAACAGCTCTGTGGATTTCTATCCCAAAAACCAGCGGCAAGAAATGAACCATGCAGGTGGTTTTGGCTGCACCCTGTCGGAGCTGCGCTCCCTTATGGAGCTGCGTGGGGCTGAAGCTATCCAGAAAGTCCAGGAGACCTACACAGATGTCAACGGGCTCTGCAGGAGACTCAAGACTTCCCCCACTGAAGGTACCAGATAAATGACTTGGGCAGGCTCATAATCAGTGGGATCATCAGGTCAGGACTTGGGAGCAGGACCCAGAGACACAGGCAGCAGAATAAATAGGTGCTTCCCTAGGACCCACTGCAGATGAAAGCAAGGGATAGCATGCATAATCCTTATCATCTAAGGGACATCAGTGGCATGAAATAAAGGAAGTAAAATGCATTATTATATAACAAGAATTGCCAGAGGATTGCACATTTTAAGGAATGCAAAGTAATAACTTTTATCATCTTAAGAGGGTCCTTTACAAAATGTTTAAATCCAATTTCTTTTTCATGTATATCACTTTCAATAATCTCAAATTGTTATTGTTGTTATTTAAGGATGCGTCAACCTCTCTCTATACCTGTAGTCTCAATATCACAATGGAAACTTGCTAAAATGTAGCCATTCCTTTAATTTAAAATGCTTATATTAAAATTCTTCTATGACTTATAACCCACCATCTCAAAGTCAACTACACATATCTTAAGAGTGCTACATATTGTAACCCATTAACCCTCTAAGAACTAGCACTAATAATCTAGCCTGACCCTAAATAGTCTACTATTATTCCAAGAATTAAAACATTATTTTCTTAACAAATTAATCAGACCTACTGATTTTAGTGGCAATATTTATTTAGGAGCATATATACCTGCATTGATGTTGTGGCACTACCGAAACCTCCTTCAAAACAAAGTCAAAGGGGAAGCTGTGTTCCCCTTCAAAACAGCACATTGGATTGGCTACCCAAACAGGAAGTCAGATTGATTGGGGGGCATATGCTATGCATGCAGAGAGGCCTCTTCCCTTGATAGCACCTGGTCTCATCAAGTTGGATCACCTCAACCCTTTAACTTTGAGGCATCAAAGTGGAATTGCTTGATTTTCCAAATGAAGGCACCATCTCAAATTACAATGCTATGGAGGTCTAGATCAATGTGACACATGAGTTAGAGAAAAGCCATTTCACGCAGACATAAGAATTAGAATTTTTAAAAAGCAAGGTTCCCTTTACCTCACCATCGTAAAAATGCTTCCTAGAGTGCATAAGACTATATCAATATCTATCTATCTATCTATCTATCTATCTATCTATCTATCTATCTATCTATATCTGATTAATTGACTAAGAATTAATTATATTTTCAGTAATTGGATGCTTAGCATCCTTAAAATATCCGGTCCTGGCACCTGACATAGAAATATAATTAAATCACTTATTCCCAAGTGGCCAAGGGTGAACTTTGTCAGGATAGTTAGGTCTGCTTAGATCATTTATTTGTCATCATTTCTAGCAACAGCCTCCAGAGACTTGGATGGGAGGGTGAACATGATTAAAAGGAAGCAGTTTGAAGCTTCTGAAAATGTGTGAAGGGTGTGATTACGTATTGCCTAAATCTGCCAAGTGTTTTGTGCAATCCTGTTCTGGAATAAAATAACCAGAGTGCTATATATGTGAGGGAGCTGGATATCTGTGTTATGAGCCTTTGTAAGAGAAAGGAACAAAGCCATGTAATTTTCCTTCCTTCCAAAGCTACAGTGATAGACCAAAGGAGAAAGTCCAATAACCTGTCTACCCTGTATACTTTCCCAATAGTTTTCATTTAGATCAAGGGTGGGCAATCTACAGCCCTCTGGGTCCTTTTTTTCCCCAGCCTCCAAAGCCCACCCCCGCACTTGAGATTACCCTACCAAAGTCTGACAGCAATCACAGATAACAGCAGCAGCACAATTTTGCACAGAATGCCATTTTCTTACTTCTTTTTAAAAGCCCTCCATGTGGGAGCTGAAAAATATAGTGCCAATCTCTCTAGTGAGGACATTGCATCGTTCCCATTCCCCAAAAGTCCTCAATTATCCATTAAACACCAGAGTACATCTCCAAGACTTAGATGGTTGGCCACAACTCATTTGGATCATGTCCTCCTAGAGTTTTATTTTCTTGCTGTACTCAGATTACTTGGGAAAAACTCCAAATCGCTTTAACAAGTAGCACTCTTGGCGAAGCGTGCCATCTCACCACTTGAGTGATAATAGCAACAACCACAAAAGTGACTATAGCGGTACAAGGCTTTTCTAAGGAAGCTCTTTGGTGGGAGGTTCGAGGTAAACTAAAGGATGCCCTTCTGCAGCCAGAACTTGGTTGCGCTGTGGAATCCACCCACCAGAAAAACTGTAGAGCTTGTCTCCAGATTGGATAGCTTTAAAAGTCATATTGGAGGAATTTCAGACTGTAAGTAACTATCCTTCATTATTGCTATATGTGAGTTCCAGCATGACAGAGGCAAGGTGCTGTGTGACACAAGAGGATGGGTTCCAATGGCTTTATGCTCAGCTTAGAGATTGACTGGGAGCATTTGGTTGGCCACTATGGTCCAACAAAGACTGCTATATGGCAGCAAAGAACTAGAGGTTTTGCTAACCTCTTTGCTAACATCTTAATGATAGTCTGTAATTTTGCAGCTCAAATGTGATAGTCCAAACTTGGTCGTATCATGAATGTAAAAATGTGACTTAGTGCAGGAAGTTTCTTACATTCCTGACAGGAAAAACATTCTCTTCTGATGTGAGCTATTGTTAAAGCAAAAGAAAAGGACAGAATCCATGACTAACTGTGCAATTCTATGCATATTTGCTCATAAGAACGCTCTTCTATATTCAATTTTAGTTAGTATGTTTAGGGGCCTAAAGGAACTGAAGGAAAGATTGACCAAGGTAGTTCAATTTCACACTATTGTGAATAGAGTAGTGGAGACAGATCAATCTATATTAACCTAAATCTCCCGGCTTTGATTCCCTTGACATGGCAAGAATTATGCTGCTTGACTAGAGTTTATACAGACTAAAGCTTGCAAAATTCAGAAAGGCTTGATTTAGTGACCCATGGAAGATAGACGGCTTAACTCTTCTGGAGGTGGTTTGACCCAGTGCTTTATGTTCTTCCCTGATGGTTGAACAAAACAGCTCCTTTTCCTTCACTCCAGTTCATCATCCCCAGGGGAAAGTAACAACCCAACACAGAGGTTTTGGCTTTGGGCTGCCCTACTGGATCCCCAGGCCTTTTAAATATTCCATTTCACGGGGCTCTGATACATTCACCCATTTCAAGGCCCATCCAGTTGTGACTCTTCCTCAGGTGACTAGAGCAAGAAAAGAAAATTGTATTTCCAAGCAGTGGTGAATAACCATGACAGTCCTTGAAGTTCCAAGAAACGGCGACATCATTTTCTCAGCAGGGGCAAAAAAGTGTCTAAGGTTTCTCTTAAACCTAACATCACATGAACGCCCAGGGAAAATGAATTCTAATCCCCTCCATGAAACAAAAATCTTAGCCTGCTCATTTCTGTAGGATCCCCAGTCACATAAAACCTAATCAAGGTGGTAATCAAGCTGTATAAGCAGAACTGGTCAATTATATTAACAGATTAACAGATTAACAGAGTTGGAAGGGACCTTGCAGGTCATCTAGTCCAACCCCCTGCCCAAGCAGGAGACCCTACATCTCCCTCTACCTAGGATCGAACTCACAATGTGGTTGACCTGTACTGTAGCTCAATTGCCTAAAAATTGCCCACTGGTTTTCTAAGGCTAATTATCACAAGGGCAGAGATTGTAGGAGTTCTAAGCTATAGATTTTAGGCATTCTTGATGCAATTCATGGCAACCTGTCTAAGGGTGGTAGAGTCAACCCTTTCTCCTTGGCTCTATTTTCTTTAGTTGTTTTCCAAAAGGGTTTGAACTTTTCTTCTCCTGATAATGGCAGTGATACATCACATGCCCAAATTTCTTGCTCAAGGGTGGAAGGGGAAAAAAAATCTTATTAGCAAAGAAATTACAAGTATGGTTTTATATAATGCATCCATATATTTCCTGGTGTTTGGTGCAAGATTTAAGATATCAGTGTTCTTGTTCGATCTAGAACCAATACTTTCCAAAAGAAAAGAGCATTTCCTTCAAGTTGAGCTCAACTCTTGATGAATTCATGGGCACATCTATGTAATTGTCTGGACAACAATATAGAAGTGACTTGCCACTGCCTTCTTCTGGGATGCTTTTTCAACTTCCCATTCTATTGTCAGGCTTAGCCCAAGAATGACACAGAACAATCTAGCCAGAGTTCAGTTCTTTATTGTCTTACACATAATAGACAGAATCTTGCCAGACTAAACTTTTACTACTCTCACCCTACCAGATATCCCTTGGGACATTCTAGGGAGTGGCTATCCATACTCTCTTCCTCTGACTCTTGTCCATATCCAGGCTGTGTTGCTTCTTGTCTTGTCCCCCATTCTGGAATATGCTTCCTCCTTCCTGGGAAACTTCTGCATTCCTGTAGTCCATCACACCACTTCCCTCTTCATAAGCACCACCCCTCACAATTATACAGCCCTAGTGTTCTCCCAAAGTCTTCTACCAGGCTAGAACCTGTCTTAGTTCCACACCCAGATAAAGTTAGCCAAATGCTGAACATTGGTTAGATTACAAAGGTGAGAGGGGCCAGCTTGGAGGAGGCTATCTGTTTTTCTTTTAGTGACAGTTGTCGTATTTGAGCCATGGTGGCGCAGTGGTTAGAGTGCAGTACTGCAGGCTACTTCTGCTGACTGCCGGCTGACTGCAATTTGGCAGTTCGAATCTCAGCAGGCTCAAGGTTGACTCAGCCTTCCATCCTTCCGAGGTGGGTAAAATGAGGACCCAGATTGTTGGAGGCAATATGCTCACGCTGTAAACCGCTTAGAGAGGGCTGTAAAGTACTGTAAAGCGGTATATAAGTCTGTATATAAGTGCTATTGCTATTACCATTTGTGGAAGACCAGACATAACTGGTTAAGACTGAAAGGGAGCAATCAGGAGTAGGATTATTTTATTCATTCCATAGCTAGTTACATTGAATCACTGGTCTCTTACACCCAAAGAAGCCTAGAGCAAGAACCAAAAGGTTGCTCAGACCTTAACAGATATTGATCAGTAACAATTTGAACATGTACTACTGTAAGCAGATCCCAAATACAAAAATAATTTCTTTACGCCTGATAAGGAAAGAAAATAACTAGAAAGGAAGACATGGGCAATAATGTGAAATTATTACAGATTTAAAAGGAAACCCTGTAGCTTTGATATATACAGTAGGTTGAGCCCAAATTCTGATATTCTAAGAAGCTAACTATGGGTTTACAAATGGGAAAGATAAGGAACAGGGCTGGGTTCCAACTTACCTCGCTGCTGGTTCGCTCCCTCCTGCGCCGCGTGGGCGCACCTCGTGGGCGCGCACATGCTTTGCACGCACACGCATGCACAGTAACAAAAAATCCCAAAAGAAAAATAAAGCTGAAAAAAAGATGGTGACCACATGCACAGTGCCAAAAGTCGGCTTCTGCACATGCTCAGAAGAAAAAAAAATTTAAAACAAAATTCGGTAAAAAAAATTCAAAAAAAAATTCAAAAAAAAAGATGGCGGCCCCCACGGACCGGCACCAACCGATCTGGTTCGGTGACGCCATTGTGACATCACCAGCGGGCTGCTACCGGTTTGGGAGAACCAGTCCGAACCGGGAGGAACCCACCCCTGATAAGGAAGCATGGCAGAATATATCCTTTGATCCCTTCAGGGTGTAAACTCTATAATCAATTAAGTCATAACCCGGCCCAGATTGGCAAAATAATACAAGTTTTATTCCCAAGGAGCTACATAGGAGATACAGCAAGAGCATAGATCTCTAGTAACATTATATTCCAGAGCGTCATTATACACCTGATTCAGTCTAAGTTCTATCTTCCAACTCCAAAGTTGGGCCAAAGTTATCACTGTCTGCTTGCAGAGGCAAGCAGTGCCGGACTAGATGGACAAAGAGCACTAGAGCTTCTGGCACTCTTTGGACCCTGCAGCACCTTAGGAGAGCAAAGCAACCAGCTCAGGCAGCAGATGCTGGGAGCACATGAAACGCCACAGAGATTCGAGGCCCACTTGGTCTTGATCTTGGGATCAGATGATCTGAAGGACTGTCTCGTTTCCTAATTCACTGTTTTGCCAATCTCGGTGTGGTTAGGCTTAATGCATGCCAAGGCCTTCTGACGCATAATGTCAGAATGGAAAGGCTGAATCCCGAGAAGTGATGTCTCTAAGCATGGGTATGGTACCACCCCTTCCCCCTGATAATAAATTACTACATAGGAATTGCAACATTTACCAATTGTTTTGAGGAGAATTGTTTCCCTTTTTCCCCCCAGGCTATGTGTGCAGGAGGGCAGGGGTGGGTGGGGAGTGAGGAATGATGCCCTTGAGCTCCCACAGACTCAGAGGGCCTGAGGTTTTGGCAGACTGAAGTTGTGTCCTTCCTAACCATTGTCTGCACCTTGAGATGTGGCTGTTTCTGTTCCTTCTAAAAGGACAGGCAAACCAAGGGCTTCTTTTCCCTGCTTTGCTCTCTGTATAAAACAATCTGGGTTTCCGACTGTAGGAAAGCAAGAGAGCTCCGGGAAAGCACCAGAGAATTCGAAGCAGACCCATTCTGTCTGCTTGCCTACCTCCACCTCTCTCCCTTTGCTGCTTTCTCCTTGACTTGTCCTTGAGGTTGCTGCAGCCAAGGCTGGTTTCATTCTCTGCTGCAGGGAGCTGCAGGCTTTTACTGAGAAGGGAAGGGAGGAGGGGAACCAGGCAAGGAAGAACAGGGCAGCAGGCAAGTGCTACAAGGAAGGAAGGGAGGAAGGGAGGAAGGGAGGAAGGGAGGAAGGGAGGAAGGGAGGAAGGGAGGAAGGGAGGAAGGAAGGAATTCATGCTTGTTTCTAATGCTTTTTGCGATTAATCAGTGCAAATCTGTAGGAAAGGCTACTTGTCACTTATGAGGGAGGGAGGGAGGGAGGGAGGGAGGGAGGGATCATAGGAGAGGAGGAAAAAGCAACCAAAGAACAACCAGGATGAGAAAGGGGTTAGAATGATCATCCAGACCCAAGGCAAAAATTGATCTTCGTGGCTCTCACTGACACAAAACAAAAATCAACAAGCATTCCTGGATGGTCCATATTTCCTGTGCCTGTGCCCTTACCACTTGGCAAACATGCTGTCTTTTGTCCACACTACTCCTGTCCTTTTCTCCTTTCCATCTCTTGCCTTCTTTTTTTAGTCTTTCTTTCTGTTCATTCCCTCCTCCCAGGCATTAGCAATTCAATTCTACTGAGTTTTCTCAGCTCTGAATTTGAGGGCTGTGTCTGATAGGGCACCCTAGTGGTGACCTGGTGGTTCATACTGTATACCTATTTGTTTGGGGATGGAATTTGGGATGATGCAGTTGTTGCTCTTGTTTTAAATTTCACGATAAATTGCCCAGACTATCATTCTTTCGTTTTTCTATCTGTTAACTGGCTGGACAAGGGACAATAAACTGGAGCCAAATTCTGATCTGAGCTGATCTGACCAAGGCCTTTGTAGTTACCTGGTTACCATGAGGTTCAATAAGCTTGGCTGTCTAGTTCCTCAACCATGGCATACATTGGTCACAGTGGATCATCCTTGGGTCCCTTGTGTTGGATTCCTGTAAGATCTGTTATTGGAAGGAGGATCTTCGAGAAGGATTCTGATTTTGACAGATTACATTGCCTCCCTATTCCCTATTGAGCCCAGGTCAATGTGCTAGATCAGGGGTTCCCAACCCTTGGGCCGTGGCCCACAACTGGGCCGTGCGAATGGTGGGCTGCCTTGCATGAGCAGTGGGCCGGCAGGTATGCACACATACGCACAACTCAACTTGTGCAAGTCAAGCTGCACACACATGCATGTGTGCACCGGCTCACCGCTCGCATAAGTTGAGCAGCATGCACGCATGTGCATGCTCGCGTGGCCCAATTCCCCTTCCACCTCCTCAAGCCACAAAGGTTGGGGACCGCTGTGCTAGCTGCCTGAGGCCATGTCCTCACTTTTATCTAACATGCCCTGATGACATCTTTCTTTCTGTCAGGTCCTCCTGGCATGGCCTTCATTTTATTCCCAGTCCATGAGCAAGACAGTCAAGTTATTCTTAGCTGCACTAATGTTAAAGTGATGTTTTCCCTTATTCTGACACCATCCAAGGGCACCCTTGAGTCCTATAAAAAAAAAACTCGTAGGCTTTAATTTTCTGATTGTACATCATCAGGTAGGGGTTGACTCTTAGCAATCACATAGATAAATCTTCTCCGGAGTGATCTAACTCCAACCTGCTTCAGATCTTAACAACACAACCATTACCACTGTAATTTAGTCCATCTACTTTGCTGCTGGTGGTTGTCTTTTCCTCTTTTCTCCCATTTTTCCCAGCATTACAGATTTCTCTGTCGAACTTGGTCTTCGTCCCCATCAATTATCTTGGGAAAGACAGATTGCTAAAGTTATTTGAAACAGACAATGGAGTAGAATAGAGATTGGCAAGGAAGTCAGCCAACTTCATGCTTGTATAGATTTCTGCTGACTCAGGGGTGGGCGGAGAGCACTAGAACTTGGTGGTGGAAAGGCCCTGAAACTATACCAACCTGCCAAAAGACTGTCATCATCATTCCTCCCACTGCTTCTTTCCAATCCTATTCCTCAAGTGGAATAAGCTGCTGATCTGAAGGTAGGGGAGGACCAGAAAAATGACTGATGGGCAAGAATCTAAGGCAGGAAAGATTCACCTTTTCAAGGAAGAGGAAAATTCAGAAGACGTTGGAGATCCTTCTGAACCATAACTACTTAACTACTGCTGTTCTGATCCATGGAAGAAACTGAGCATATTCTATAGTGGAAACTAATCAAGGAGAGAAGCAACTTAGAACTAAGGAGAAATTTCCTGACAGTTAGAACAATTAATCAGTGGAACGACTTGCCTCCAGAAGTTGTGAATGCTCCAACACTGGAAGTTTTTAAGAAGAGATTGGATAACCATTTGTCTGAAGTGGTGTAGGGCAGGGGTGGGTTCTAACTTACCTCACTGCCAGTTCGCTTCCTCTCATGCCGCATGGCCGCGCTTCGTGGGCATGCCCCAAGGTCCCTTCCAACTCTGTTGTTCTATTCTCTTCTATTCTATTCTATTCTATTCTATTCTATTCTATTCTATTCTATTCTATTCTATTGGCTCACCCTATAGGAACAGAGTTTTGCAAAAGTGTAGATCAAATGCTTTGAATCCAATGTAATGTACTGTATACAAAAAGGGTGTTAGAGTAATTATTGTTTTTCAGGAAACAATAATGATACTGCTTGGGTTTTTGTTTCAGAAGAAAATCACATTGTGTTGAAGTGTTCCCTTTTAAGCATGTTTAGGACTCTAATATTATTATGAGTTGGAGACATATTATACAGAGGACATTCCTCTGTTTTGTGAATGCACAAGTTGTCACCCAGCAAGGGGTCAGATCAGTGGTGGGATTCAAAAAATTTTACTACCGGTTCTGTGGGCATGGCTTGGTGGGCGTGGCGTGGCTTGGTGGGCATGGCAGGGGAAGGATACTGTAAAATCTCCATTCCCTCCCCACTCCAGGGGAAGGTTACTACAAAATCCCCATTTCCTCCCGATCAGCTGGGACTCAGGAGGCAGAGAATAGATGGGGGTGGGGCCAGTCAGAGGTGGTATTTACTGGTTCTCCGAACTACTCAAAATTTCCGCTACCGGTTGTCCAGAACTGGTCAGAACCTGCTGAAACCCACCTCTGGGTCAGATGCAGTTGCTAAAAGTTGCATCAAAGAATCATAGCTGATTTTTGGAGTAAAATTGGTTACACAAAAAAACTATGAACAGGCAGAAGAATAAAGTATAGTAGAATATTTAACATATGGGTTTTAAACCTGCATGAAATGTACACATGGAAGTGGATGTACGGGGTGTGTACCTTTTGGAAAAAATAAAATAAAATGGCCCCATTCCCTTGGAATTGTTACCCTTGATGGACTGTCCAAAAGGTTGCCCATCTCTACTCTGGACAAAGACTTCTTCACTGGATGCCTTGTCCATTCCCAGTCAATTTAAAGACGGTGCTCTGTGTGAAGGGGGAGCTCCAAAGGCCTTTGAGATACCTACCCAAAATGGATACTTGGTCTCCAGACTGAGTAGCAGTTTTTCTGATTACAGTCTTTTCCACTCATTGGAAATTTATTATATTTCTTCTTTTATATATTTCTGAGGTGACGATTAATTGACCACTCTAGTTTATAACATCACCAAGTTCTATGAGCTTTTTAGAGTAAAAGAATAGGAGATCAGTCCATGCAAATGAGTATACAGTCTATAGGTTCGTCAAGCAAGAGGGGAGATCAATACAATGTGAGAAAATGCTGGATTTTGGAACGTGATATTGGTGAAACCCATAAGCCTGAAGACAATCTTCTTGCCTTCTGCTGGGCCCTTTGTCCCTCCTGATTTAACTAATAATAATAATGCTAGTTCTCAAAAACATTTCTGCTAGGAAGCACCGACCTTATATGTCCTTTTTATTGCCTGTCATGTCTCCAGGCTCCAAGAGTAACAATGGGGGGGGGGGGTTGAAGTCTTTGGAAGAGTGCCAGAGTTGGAGGAGAAATTTTCCCTGGGCTATATCTATGTTTGCATCTTGTTTCAAAATGCAGTAGGCCGTGTGGCGTATGAGTCTGTGTGATGTGGTTGGTTTTTCATCTGGCTTTGGTGTGTGCAGCATGAATGTTTTGTCTGTTTGTATTTGCTAGAGATGATTCATTTTTAACATGTTGGGCCTCTGGGGGCATTACTAGTCCCCGGGCTTCTGAAATTCAGACCCAGCTTCTATTTTGTATTCTGTCAGGCTTTTTGTATCTCTCTGTATATCCTCCATTGTCCTTCTGTGGAATGTGTGTTAGAACAGAAAACAGCAATCAAAAGAATGGATCTGTATTTTGGCATTTTTATAACCGTTGGGGCTCCCTTTGGACAAATACTTTTATCTCTTTAATTTACATTTGGGGAGGTAAATGATTTGTGGCTGTTGGAAAACACTCTTACAAATGGATCTACCCATCAAAACATTGGGTAACATTCCACCATATATTTTTTTCCTGATGATTAACATCTGATCCCATAAGACTGAGGTACTTTAATTCCTTTGAGGATCCTGGCATCCATGGTGCTACTTTTTTTAAAAATTCTGTGTCTTAATCCAGCAGCATCTTTACAGACAATAGTGAACAAAATTATTTATCTTCTTGTCAAATGGACTTTTTGTTGTCTTTTATCTCATAAGCTATCAGGATAGGAGCAATTGAGTGGCATACACATTTAATAAATTA
Organism: Thermophis baileyi; assembly: GCA_003457575.1. Classification (NCBI taxonomy): domain Eukaryota; kingdom Metazoa; phylum Chordata; class Lepidosauria; order Squamata; family Dipsadidae; genus Thermophis; species Thermophis baileyi. The sequence goes on from QLTV01002677.1 coordinate 2,126,076, forward strand.
TATTATCATCACCACCATGCTGGGAAAAGTTTCTGCTTCTACTTGCTTCACCTGAATAAGATATTAAGACCCCAGAGGAATAAGCCAGATTTTTTTGTAGTCAACTGGTAAGCCTAGAAGGCAAAAAGAAATTGCACCTACACATTATAATATCCTGTGAGACCTTATTAGTTAATGAGAGAGATGGCTCCTTTGTGGCTGTGTGCATGCACCACACTGAACCTGGTTAAACAATTAACCCTCTTTCAGGGTTTGCACAATTCACTGAGCTTTAAGCTGACTGACTGACTGACTGACTGACTGACTGACTGACTGACTGACTGACTGACTGACTGACTG
>QLTV01002677.1:2127138-2151777 GCA_003457575.1 Thermophis baileyi
GTACAGTCGACATAGTCTTTCGGACGCAATACCCACAGCCATTCGGTCTTGTCAGAATGAGCCTCACAAGACATTCTCAACCACACACACACACACACAAAAACCTTTACCAAGGTTAATATTCTCCTAGAGTGACAAGTGCGAACAAAATTGATAAATCTTTAACTAATCTGATTATGTAAATACAGTCTTTAAGTAGTAAAAGGTGACAAGCATAATACAAATTATATGTATCATATTCTTAGCAGATACCTTTTCTTTTCTTTTCTTTTTAATAAAAATGTGTGCCCTCCTGTTTCTATTACTATTAGAGTTCATTTGGGAAATATTGTCTGCCACCCAATGTCCAAAATCAAATGATTTTGAACCTATATATCAGATTTAGGAAAGAATTGATCAACACTTAACAATTTATGTTTAATATAATTGCTTAAACCAAACCAGAATGTTAACACATAAAAATACACTATTATTACTCTTATATATACAAAAATGTGACATCATTAGCTAGTATTGGCCTTCTGATACCTTCCCAAGAACCTAGAAAGTTGTAATATATCAATATAATATACCTGCAGAATCAGATTCAAGCAGTGTGTCCTTTTGTAATTGACAGATGGAATTTTTGTCAATGCATGATTTCTAAGTGTCATCCAAGATTTTTTTGGGTCTGACACTCAATATGCTGATAGCCATTGGGACCACCAGTTCCAGTTTATGCCATAATCTTTCAACTTTTTAAAGATCTTCATACTTTGTGATCTTCTCCAGTTTTTTGCTTTCACTTCCACAATACCCTGGTATTGCCATATCAGTTATCCGCACTTTCTTCCACAGTTAAATCTGGTGTGTTATGAGCAAAGATTTTATCAATTTGTTATTCAGAAATTTCATAATATTTTAATTTGCTTATTTTCAACTACTTTTTCAAGTGTATATGCCCACCAATTTTTCATTATTGGCACATGATAATTTTTACAGATGTTCCCGTAAATCATTTTGGCAACTCTGTTATGTTATTGTTTATAAGCAGTTTGTGCAATCTACTTGCATGAGCTGAGTATATTATCTACTGTTTCTTCTGCTTTTTTGCACAATCTGCATTTTGAATAATTTGATTATTTCCCCCCCCCAATTCTGACATTGGTTGCATTAATTTGAACAGCTTCCTCTTGTGTAGCCGACATCAAGCCTTCACTTTCTTTTTTTTTAATGTTCCAGTTGTAAGCCATTGCCAATTGTCAAGCCTTCAGTTTCTTTTTTTTAATGATCCAGTTGTAAGCCATTCCCAGGTTGTATTTTTATCCACTTCATTATTATTATTCCTTTCAGATATTAGAGGGCTTACTGGGCTGAGCAAACACACTGAAGTTCACCCAAATCAGCTTGCCAGGCTGACTAAAGCAACACCTTAGTTTCTTTTATTAATCAAAATATGTATTTATTAGCATCCAGAGTACCCAGCCTCTGTAATTTGAACTGCTGCTCTGTTGCCTTCTTGTCTTGAAAAGCAGAGGCACTGCTCTGGCACCCCAGGGCCAGCTGTGGAGGGCATTTGAGAGCAAACTCCGGGTTGTCATTCCTGCTGCTTGCCTGGCTCTCTGGCATTTTTAATATTTAACAAGGACCTAACAAAGCTAAGGAAAGGTGAGCAAAGGAAGAGAAGACAACTGCAGTGCCACCCAGTTGGCCCTTTCATCTCCCAGGAGCTATTGAATTCCACCTGGAGTGAAGTCCTCCTCCTTCACCGCAGGTGCCAAGTCTTTGAAGTGCCAGCCTATACCCATTGGCTTCTGCCTTGACATTCACAGCTTCCAGAGGAGGCTGGGGATGGGCTAATACCCTAACACTGCAGAGAGGGACTCTGAGGGGATAGCAGCCCAATCTAGGGCAAGCCTGCCCTGCCTCAGTATGGTGCTCCTGCTTGTTCTATTGGTAGACTCTGAAATCCTACCCTTACTTGACCAGACATGATCAGGCTGACCATGCTGTGAATGAGAAGTTTTTCAGTTCCCTTCCAGACTTCTCCTCATGAAGAAAGGAAGGGTCCTTTCTGTAGTTTTGATTTGGTGAAAACAGTACACCCAACCTAGCAGCAGCACTCCTGGCTAGGAAGGAGCTGGAAAACGAAGAATGAATATTCAGGTGGGAAAACTGGGCTGAGGGGGATTTAGTAAGCATGTACGGTATTAGTCAAATGCTAGAGGAAAGACTTTTTTTTTTTTACAAAGATGAACTATGTAGGCCAGGATGCAGTTTACATAGCTTTATATTCTGGACTTAATAGTTTTCCTAAGGGTCTGTTTTAGATGACCTTGTGTTTTCTTTTTTCTTCTTCAAAATACAATAGAAGCCGTACTCCCTCTGGGGGAGGAGGGCCCTCCTAATCATTCTGCAGAGTGGGGCCTAGACCAGGGGTCTCCAACCTTGGCAACTTTAAGACTTGTAGACTTCAACTCCCAGAATTCCTCAGCCAGCTGGCTGAGGAATTCTGGGAGTTGAAGTCCACAAGTCTTAAAGTTGCCAAGGTTGGAGACCCCTGGCCTAGACCGCTGTCAGCTTACCCCCACCGCTTACCCTGATGGTAAAACTACTTGTCATTTGTGATTTGTGATCCAGACCAAGCTGATACAAAAGTCATGGACAGGAAAGTAGTACCAGGCTCCACATTTGGACTGAGACATTGTGTCTGTTGCATGCTGAAAATGACTACTGTGACCAAATTTATTTTACACTAAATGGGCTTTAGTAACTCTCTAAAAGTCAGAGATTATTCTTGCTTTGTCCTGATGAAATGCTGACAGAATTCCAGAAAAGTGTTAACTATCCTAGTTCTCCTATTCCTCTGAATCAGTTTTTAAGTTGGGAGGGTGAGAGAGAGTGGGAGAATAGAAAGCAGAAATGTGTTGCCTTTCCTTTACAATTCTGCAGTAGAAGGAAGACTCTTTCTCCCCCATTAAGGGCCTAAATTGAAACTTATTGGATATGCAGGATTTGTCCTCAGCCATAACTGAACACTTAAGAATATAGAGTATCTCTTGCTGATTTTTAAGCAGGAAAAGCCATTTACTAAGGATCCCTTCTTTGGACTTAAACCCACACTTTCCTTCTTTTATTTTGTTCTATAGGGCTTAAAATGTTGGGTTGACATCAGGGCATCCAAGTTCAAATCTACACCCCAGTTCAAGTCCATCCCAATCCAACCTACCTCACCAATGGCTGTTGGTTGGGGAGGGGAATGGGAGAATTATGGGAACAAAAGGCGATTATAGGCACTCCTTGACTTACAACCATTCATTTCAATCACCAAAGTTACAGTGGCACTGAAAAAAGTGACATGACCGTTTTTTTACACTTACAACTGTTGCAGGATCCCCATAGTCACGTGATCAAAGTTTGGATGCTTGGCAACAGGCTCATGTTTATGACGGTTGCAGTGTCCTTGGGTCATGTGATTACCTTTTGTGATCTTCTGACAAGCAAAATCAATGGGGAAGCCAGATTCATTTAAGAACCGTATTACTATCTTAATAATTCTAGTGTTAACAAATGTGGCAAGAAAAGTTGTAAAACTGAGGTAAAACTCACTTAACAACTGTCTTGCTTTTAAAAAAAATTGGGCTCAATTGCGGTCATAGGTCGATGACTACCTGTAGAAATAAGAGCTATAAATTAGATATAAATCTAAATAGATAAATGAACATAGCTTACCTTCTGTTCTGTTCATATGGCATTGGTTACTTCATCCCAGATCATGATATAAGCAGCCTTATACCACTCTTTTCCATACTGGAAATCACCCAGCAATCCACTAACAAGAGAACATCAAGAAATCTAGAAAACCTCACCTACATAGCAACAGTAATTTAAATTTCCAAGCAAGAGCTAGAGTTATCTGAGGTGGGTTGGTGAGTGCATACCGTAAACCTTTCCCTTCATCTGCAGAACTCCGCTTAAAACATTAAAAGCATAAACCTAGGTCGTCATAGAACGTCTGGAGAATGATAGAATATTGGGAACAGAACAGCCTTCTCCCCCCTGGTAACTTATGGCTGGGGACAATGGGCATTGTAGTCTAGCTCCTGAGGTAAGTTGGGAAAGCTGATTAATGCATTTTTCTCCTGGTACATTGACATTCTCTAGCCTCTCACAAAGAGGCCAAGCAGACTTGCTGCTTCATTCTTACCACTCTCTTTTTTGACCCCAGGTCTCTCTGATAACCCAGCTGATCTGGAAAAGAGAAGACAGATCTACGGACAGAACTTTATCCCTCCAAAGAAGCCCAAGACTTTCCTGCAGTTAGTGTGGGAGGCACTTCAGGATGTGACCCTAATCATTCTGGAAATTGCTGCCATCATCTCCTTGGGACTGTCTTTTTATGCTCCACCGGGTGAAGAAAGTGAAGGTAAGGTTGGATCCCTGCCATCTCTGCCATGACATCCTCACATGGATAGAGTTCCTCATTTCAAGAAATTGCAGAACATTGCTCTGCAGCATTATGGGGAAATATAACTGAGTGCCACCACTGAAACCTCCCACAATGCCCCATGGCCATCCAGTGCCAGAAACTGTTTGATTGATTAGAGTATTTATATACCATTCTTGTCACACAACCAAGGGCAATTCACAAGACAGATCCCTAAAATAAATCAAGCAAGCTCCTCATCAAAGCCATCACATAGTCATAACAACAACAGTAGAATTTGATCTACAGATAAGACAATAGTTCAACAGATAGTGCTTGGATTCTGAATGCCCAAAGGAACAACATTCTTTTGATCATTCTCTAAAAACTATCCAAAATGGGGGCTGTCCAAATCTCAGCAGTGGAGAAGAAACTGTTCCAAAGGGACATGACAGCCATTGAGAAGACTTGGTCTCTTACTCTTCTCAACTCTTAAAGCAGGAAACCTGAAGGAAGTCTTCTTGAATAAGCAGGCAAACTCCTTTCAAAGGAGATACTCCCTAATATAATTTGTAGATGAGCCATGGAAGGTCCTTGATGGACCTAGAGAGTGCAATTCCCTGAAACTGACTAGCACCTCAATGGAGATGGCAGCCAAGGGATACAAAACTTTCATTGCTGCCACCTAGTGATCCATGGGTCAACCAGGCAGTCCATAGTTTCAAAGACTTTTAGTTTAAGTCCACAGTATTAGTCCACAGTATAATAGGAATGGAGGGGGAAGCAAAGCACTGTAATACATGGCATAAATCAGAACATTATATGTACTAATTGGAGGATGTATAGTAGGTATATGACATTGGGCAGGGCTGGGATTTACATCAAGGAAACTACCAATCACAGCCATTAGAATACAGTTTGTAAGGGCAGCAAGATTTAGACTAGCATGATTTCTTGCTAGCTTCACTATGGGAGGGGAACAATTGTGGTAATTATGTGGATATGACATCAAAGCTCTGTCCTAAGATGGTGGATCCATCTGCCTTTGCAGATCAATTGGGTGAGCCAAGAGACTTTGATTCTGCATATTGGTCTGCCCAACTTTATCAAATTTCTTCATGCTGACTCATTCCTATGTCTGCTATGCTGCTTCATCTTTTTATTTATACTTGCATGCTTGTATTGTGCAAAAGGGATAGTCATGTGCACAACAACACTCTGAAGTTGAGACTTATTTTAGCAGTTTTACCCAGGCAAGATCGGGGTGTTCAGGTTAGTTTAATTCTGTTACCATCCATTTACTTACCTATTAATGAGTTTAATAGGTAAATATTAAACTCCAACTTCTCCCACAATCCATTTGGAATAGATGGGAGAAATATCCAATTCTATGCAATTTTGCAATAGTCTGTATGCATCAACAGACAAAACAACGAGGTTAATAATATGAATATTTATGGGACCTCAACTTGACAGTTGTATGAGACTCAATACTATTAATACTGGAAAACTGAGTGGTAAAGTCAGCAACCTTTATAGCTGTTGCCTCACTCCTAGGAAATCTCAGGTCTGTAGCTGTTTGAGAAGGAGACTGGACTGTAAGGAGGAGGTAGGGACCCCGTCGCTCTCTACACCAAGCTCACAAAATTATCTGCCACAATGTCCTACCTGTTAATGACTACTTCAGCTTCAACCGCAACAATACACGAGCTCACAATAGATACAAACTTAATGTAAACCGATCCAAACTTAATTGCAAAAAATTCGACTTCAACAACAGAGTGGTCAATGCCTGGAATACATTACCTGACCCAGTTGTTTCTTCCCCAAACCCCAAATACTTTAACCTTAGATTATCTACCATCGACCTCACCCCATTCCTAAGAGGTCTGTAAGGGGCGTGCATAAGCGCACAAGCGTGCCTACCGTCCCTGTCATACTGTCCTATTGTCCTCATCTATCTGTATTCACTTTGATTATATTAATGTATTTCTTGTTACTTCTTGTACTCATAATCATGCTTGTACTATTATATATATATATATACAATCATGTTTATACTTTGTCTATACTTTGCTTGTAATCATATATGCTTGACAAATAAATAAATTAAAATTAAATTAAATGTGTAGATTCAACTCCCAGAATTCCCCAGCCATCATGATGGCTAGGGAATCCTGAGAGTTGATGTCCATACAACTTAAAGTTGCTGAAGTTGAGAAACAGACAGTTGGACCTCTACTCACCTGCAGCCCCAGATAATGTGGCTGATAGAGTCATGGCACCTCTTCCTGATTTAAGAAGAAGAAGTGATGTGTGATCAGAGGACCCTTCCTGTAACCAACACTTTCCTTTTTTTCTCCTTCCAGTCTGCGGGAATGTGTCAGGGAGTGCAGAGGATGAGGGTGAGTCAGAAGCTGGCTGGATTGAAGGTGCGGCTATCCTACTGTCAGTGATCTGCGTAGTGCTGGTCACGGCATTCAACGACTGGAGCAAGGAGAAGCAGTTCCGAGGTCTGCAAAGCCGCATAGAACAAGAACAGAAATTCACTGTCATCCGCAATGGCCAACAGGTCCAAATTCCCGTGGCTGAGCTGGTGGTGGGAGACATCGCCCAGATCAAATATGGTAAGAGGGAAGGCAGGAGCTGGACAATCACTCAGCTTAGCCCAGTCCTGCAAAGGCAAATTCAGCTGCATGGAGATACCCCAGGGACTGGATTTAAAACAATTCTGATATCCTAGTTTCTGTCTCTGGGAACAGCAAACATACTTGGTAAACAAAGTGCTCCATGGTGCCACAGAGGGGGCTGGTGGTTCAACTTTATACGAGCTTCTTTTACAGTTGTAATGCAGAGATGCTTAGTCTCAAAGCTTATGATGGGGCATCAGGGATGAAAATTTAAGATTACTTAAGACTATGTCTAGACAAAAGCTTTTTTTCTCATTATGCCACTGCTCTTTCATTTCTTGTTTCTCAAGGAAAGCAGTGAATTGACCACAGAACTCTGTTCATTCAAACAATCTACACAACTTACACTATTTTGTCCATCCATCCAGGATTTAGATAAACTGTTCCTTCCCCCATTCACTTCCCAATAAAAATGGCAGTGGCAAATACAGTATGTGCACAGCTGTCTTCACATCTATTTTGTTGTACTTCTTTACACTTAATTCCACAAATATAATTATTGCAAGTAGGCATATCTTTTTTTTTTTAAATTCCCACTGACATTCTGGAAGCACTAAGAAGCAGCACTATGTATCGCTGTTTATAATAGCAAGCATGCTTATTGCTCACTTAGTAATGAAGGAAGCAAAATGGGTATCTCTGTGTGGCATCCATTGTATATAATGGGCATAAGATTGTAGGCCACCAGTATTTGTTGATAGAGTTAATTGCTTAACCCGTTTCTCTTCTCTCCTAGGTGACCTGCTACCTGCAGATGGAGTGCTTATCCAGGGGAATGATCTCAAGATAGATGAGAGCTCCTTAACGGGGGAGTCAGATCATGTACGCAAATCAGTGGACAAAGATCCCATGTTCCTATCAGGTGAGGGACATCTGACAAGAAACATGACAAGATAAACTAATTCTACATTGTTGTAAAGCTACATTAACATTAACAGAATCTTACAAGTCTAAAGGCACAAACTTTTAACTAAGGCAGATCTTTCCTAAGTTTCTTTCTCTGACGTTATGCAACTGAGGGCTCTTACCTCTCTTATCTGATTGTTTCCTAAGCAGCATCTCTTCCTCTCTTTTCCCCAAGGTCATTCATATATTCCATTGACAACTCTGGCTTAATATAGTTACTGAGACAGTAAGATTCGGCAGGTAAGGCACTGGGCTAGAAATTAGGAGTTCTAGTCCTGCCTTAGGCACAAAGTCCTCTGGGTGACTTTGGGCTAGTCACTCTTTCTTAGCCCTAGGAAGTTTGCAGTGGCAAACCTCCCCTGAAAATCCTTGCCAAGAGAACTTCAGGGACTTGTCAAGAGTTAAAACGAATTCCAAGTCACAATATATATGTCTTCAAAAACCATTACAGTTAACATTTTTTTTTACAAAGGTTAAGTAGGAGACTACATCAAAACTAAGTAGCAACATAATAATATAACCATATTAATACCGATAGATACCAAATCTACTATTCTATATGTAAAAAATAAGGTGAAGAAAATATATCTATTCCTTTCTGTAAGTCACTCCTGCATGTCTCCCATAGGATCTCTTGTAGCATGTAAAGGATGCCTGGATCTACAGGTTTCTTTTGTTTTCTGCACATGTGCTATTTTGTGATTTATCATTTTTGTCCAAAAATGCAATTTGGGCCAGTATAAATTTGTATCAAAGCTCTGGAAACATACCAAGGTTTTTCCCACTGAAACTGCTTGAACATTTTCTTTCTGCCCTCCAAAACTTTATAAGCATATTTGTTAATGCATTTAGGTTACAGAATTTGGCACCATATCCCACACAGCCCCCTTTTTTTCAAGGGGGACGGTATCTTGCTTTCTGCAAATTCATTTTTATGAGAGATTTTCAGGAAACATCAAGTTTGGCACAAAGTGAGTGAAGCCTATCGAGGCTTAAGCTTAACTGGAACATAGGAATGATGGACGGACGCTCATTTCTATTTTTCACACTGAGTACCAAATGCTTCAGAGGCTTCTTGGCCCCGTGAAGCTCTTCGAAGAGTTAAATATATCTGTAGTACCTGCATTTGGACTCTGCAGACAGTTGACATGATGTAACAGCAGAAAAGTCACAATCTATTGTCCTTACATCCTTCAACTCCAAGTCTACTTTTCCCCAGAAAAATCTAAAGGTTGGTGTTTTTCTAAGCCACAAAAGGTCCCACATGCCACAGGCATGGAACAGCCAAAAGCCCGTTCATCTTTTGTTTTCTGCTCACAGCCAGATCACATAATGATTTAGACGAATCACTGGCATGAATCATACAAGTTACTGACACTGATTAGAAATATGGAGCTTTTAAAAGCAAGATGCCAAAAGAAAAGTTTCAGCTCAGCCAAGATGTACATCTTCATATTGAATCTCTCACCTCTGGAGCAAGTATCAAAGTGCCTTCGTTACTTGCTAAGGAACAATCCAGGGACTGAGTCAGCTCCAAAAGAACAGGGGCCACATGAGATAGATGAGCTGTATGGTGATGAGACTCAATGCATTTCAGGTGATGCCCACAAGCTACATTCCTTTGTCTTCAAAAAGGACTACATCATTCTGGTGCTAAGGCATTCCCTGTATTTTGGGAAGTGCTTTAAACTTTACCACTATTTTATAGCTTTGGGGTCTGAGCCTTAATTAGTAATATCTACATAAAATGGCAGTGTATTTCATTATACGGCCAAGATGATCTCAGGGAGTGATCTAATGGGGCAAATCCGGTTCAGATACACTAAATCTTAAATCCCAGCCTACGAATGTGTAATTGCTGTGGCTTAATGTGATGGCCTGTTTCAAATGATATGACTGAGCAGTTGCTAAAAGCTTTCAAGATACTGAAACACAAAACTCCTAACACAATTTTAGCTCCTCTAGTGATTTGTCTGAAACCAGCCATGGGTGCTAGCCAGGCCTCTCAAGTTTCATTGCCTTACCTCTTGAACTGAAACCATGTACTTAATAGCAATAGCGCTTAGACTTATATAGCGCTCGACAGTGCTTTACAGCACTCTCTAAGCAGTTTACAGAGTTAGGCTATTGCCCACAACAATCTGGGTCCTCGTTTTACCCACCTAGGAAGGATGGAAGGTTGAGTCAACCTTTAGCTGGTCAGGATCAAACTCCTGGCAGTGGGCAGAGTTAGCTGCAATACTGCATATGAGCCACAGTGGTGCAGTGGTTAGAGTGCAATACTGCAGGCTACTTCTGCTGACTGCTGGCTGCCTGCAATTTGGCAGTTCAGATCTCACCAGGCTCAAGGTTGACTCAGCCTTCCATCCTTCCGAGGTGGGTAAAATGAGAACCCAGATTATTGGGGGCAATATGCTGACTCTGTAAACCGCTTAGAGAAGGCTGTAAAAGCACTGTAAAGCAGTATATAAGTCTAAGTGCTATTGCTATTGCTATTGCTATTTTAACCACTGCACCACCAGGGCTGCTAAACAACTTAAAAAGCCAATAGTTCTCTGTGGCGGCAGATCACATAGAAAGTTCCAATGTTTTTTTACAGGAATTAGTCTTACATTATGGTTAACTCTTTAGGTTAACTTCTGAGGAAGCATAGATCTCTTTAAGGCAGGGGTGTCAAACTCGCGGCCTGCAGGCCAGGTGTGTCACGCGCTGGCCATGCCCACCCCCGGTTTAGCGAAGGGGGGAAAAGTCACGATACATCATGTGATGACGCGAGTTTGACACCCCTGCTTTAAGGCCTAGACTGACAACCAGTGGCTTACAGCAGCAGATTTCAGATTTGCAAAATCAACACTGTTATGTAATTACTGTTATTTGCTAGAATGTTGAGATCTATCAACTGCAGCTTATTAGTTCTGGTGAGCCTCTGAACACAGGCATAGCACCCATCAGTAATTCCTTCATCCAAATGCCTCTTTTCCCATGATGTTGCTGCAGCCAAGCAATTCAGTTTGGTCTAGTGGTTAAAGCACCAGGCTAGAAACTAGGAGACTGTGAGTTCTAGTCCTCCTTCAGGCATGATTTTGGGCCAGTCACTCAGATCAACTCACCTCACAGAGTTGTTGTGAGGAAGCAGTGTTGGTTATTTTTGCTGGCTGGAGTTATTTGTAAAAAATAATAAAGTAAACAAATAATGAAGGATAGAAATAAACAAACAAACAAATTCTGGAAAAATTCACATCTGCTTTTAAGAGTTGCGACAGGGGCTCCAAAACATATCTTTCCCTTCAGGTCCCAAGTACTGCACAGCCCTATGAGAACCTTTTGCTAAAGTTTTGCTAATCATGCCATCAGTAGATGGCAAATAACGCTGTACCTTTTCCAAAATAGCTCAGCTTTTAATGAATCCAGAAGATCTATTTCTTGGGTTCCTAACATTTCCATTTAGTATTCTTTTGACTTTTCTCTTGATTTAGGCACCCACGTCATGGAAGGCTCTGGGCGGATGGTTATCACTGCTGTTGGAATCAACTCACAGACCGGGATCATCTTTACTTTGCTGGGTGCTGGTGGGGAAGAGGAGGAAAAGAAAGAGAAAAAAGGTAAGGTCTGCTCTCTGGTCCAGGTAAGCACTTCCCTAGTGTACAGTACCTCTGGATCCATTGTACTGCATGCCGGTCTTCATGCTCATATCAGCTCTCTTGTTGGCTGAAGCCAGGGCATCAAGATGCATTTCAGAGCTGCTCCACATAAATGTCTTCAAAAACATCCAGTATTTGCAGAAGGTATCTATAGTTTCTGCATAACTGGCACAAAGATGACTTCAGGTTGATGGAACCTTATTATAATTTGTTCCTTTTCTGATCATGACATTTATTCATACGCCCTCCTCTTGAGCATTGTTGCTTCCCCTTGTTATCTACCAAGGCTATTGATATGCCCTTTAGATCCCTTCTGAACCTTCTGGTTATTTTACTCCCCAGCCTAACCATCGTTCCCAAATAGCATTGTCTGGGTTACTTCAGTTGGGTAGTCTACATGTTAGGTAGAGTTTGCTAGGGTTGGAAGAGATGTTTATGGGGGATGTTTTCACAGAGTAGGTTGGTCATACTCTGGAGCAGTATTTCTCAATCTTGGCAATGTTAAGGTGTTTGGACTTCGATTCCCCAAATTCCCTAGCCAACATGGCCATGCACCTTAAAGCTGTCAAGGTTGAAAAACACCATTCTGGACTATCTAAGAACTGAGGTAGAATAAATATTCTGGAACCATTGCTCAATGCTGACTCAGTAGAACTGTTCCATATAACTATTTTCCCAGCACAATGCTGGGAAACAATAAGTACTATAATTCTTAAATTCTCAAGAGAATCCTGGCTGGACATTTTTGGAGCTATAGTTTCAAAGGCACTAGGTTGGGAAAGGCTGTTTTGGTAAAGCTGTTTTATCACCTCACTCTAATTTACCTTCTTTTAATTGGAAACCCATTCTTTTCCAAAGACGTCTCATTCAGTGTTAGGAATCCACTCATCTTTTCTGCTCTCACCATTCCTTCCTTCCTTGGCTTCAGAAGCCTTCCTTACTTGCCAGCGAAGTCCCTTGGCTGCAGGGGTGAAATCCAGCAGGTTCTGACAGGTTCTGGAGAACCAGTAGCGGAAATTTTGCGTAGTTCGGAGAACCGGCAAATACCACCTCTGGCTGGCCCCAGAGTGGGGAGGGAATGGGGATTTTGCAGTATCCTTCCCCTGGAGTGGGGTGGGAATGGATATTTTGCAGTAACCTTCCCCTGCCACGCCCACCAAGCCACACCATGCCCACCAAGCCACGCCTACAGAACCAGTAGTAAAAAAAAATTGGATTTCACCACTACTTGGCTGTCCTTCACTGCATTCTGACCCCTGCTTTGTCCTCTTCATCTTCCTGTGCGACTGGGAGAAGGTATAAAGAATCCAACCCAACCAATCATAGGCATTGCGCATGCAAGCCATTCACCCATGTGATCAGTTTATTTGAAATATTCTACCAGCAATAGAGAGAAAAGTGACTCCCACACAGCTGGGAGAACACTGAAAGGGCACTACTTGTGCAATAACACTTGAGTCAGTACATTTGGATGAATAGTGCTAAAGTTTGACTCAGCATGCTTGAATTATGGTTCATCATTTTTGGAATCTGCCTCAGCAAGGAACTGGGCACAACTCAAAGCTTTGGCATTTGCTTCATTGTTGTTGCATCTTCCGTACAGCAAGACTTATTGGTTAAGAGGCTGCAGCAATTTTTCTAATTTCTTAGAGAGTTAACATGGTTATGTTAACTCTCTAAGAAATTAGAAAAATTGCTGCAGCCTCTTTCCCTATCAGTGTAAAACAAATAGCCAATGTTCAAAGAAAAAAAATGGTGCAAGAGAAAAGTGTTCCGTTCTGCCTAAATTCCTTTTTTTATTCCATCTGAATAATAAGCAACCTATTTCTGTGTTAGCTTGTTAATTATGTTCAAAATTGTATTGATTTAGTGCTGGCCCTTAAAAATCTACTACAACATAATTAATCCCTATTCAAAGAACAATTGAGCTAAGGGGATAGTAGCACTGAATCCCTTGTAGCAAAGGGATTTTAAATAAATGGCATCTTAATTTATTACCTTATTTTGTTATTAACTTGTCTAATGGGGAGTTTAGGGGTTTTATAGTGTGGATTTTTCATGTTGTAAGCCTCTTGGAGTTGTGTGTGAGTTGGGTAGCCATGTAAATTTGTTTAATTAATAATAAAATAATTTGTTCATAGTCCCTGATGGTTTCTACAACACGTCCATTTTTTTGGACAAAAACCCATTTATGTCAATCTGAAACTTCTGCTGGCTGAAACATTGCCAATGTCTCAGTCAAAAACTATGTTAGCCAATCACTGTCAAGCAATCTTCCTCACCCAAAAAAACTCACAATAGTTATTTAACCATCTCTCTCCATAATAAGTTGGCTTCCTGTTTTATCCTTTTCCCACCTGCATGTCTTCCTAACATTCCCTGTTCCCAGGTCATTGTCAGAAGATGCATGTTATGCTGTGATGACTTTACTCTAGTTAGTTATTTGTAAGTTAGCAGACATAACTCTAGTCAGAATCTGGACGTGAAATCATTTGTGATTCCCATCCTATGTACACTTTGCCCATCACAGTCAATTTAAATGCGATGGTAAATTGGCCCAAAGTCATAATGCATTAATAATTAGCATAATGCATTAATTCAAATGCTAAGTGATTGCATCCAAAATGATGCAATACCATCCATCATTAACATCAGCAATGATGAGTGTTTAGTGCCACAGTAATTATCCATTATTTAACTAATATAAAATATAGTTGCTTGTTAGTAAATGTGGACTGAAGACTGACTTATTGGCTGTTTGTCTTGGAGGGCTCTGATGTTGAAACTAAGATATCATGTATCTGGCAGAGCAGAAACATGACTCTTGTTTTTCTCTGCCTCTTTGATGGAGAAGAGAAATTATTTATAATAGCATAATCTTAAGCAAAAGTAGAGTTGGAGATCATCAGCACACTGTTGACTCCTCACTTCAAAACTTTCATTTAGTTGTGAACAATATAGGAGGGAAGTTTTCTCCCATGACCATTCTGGGCAAGAAAGATCACAAATACTTTAAAACGATACCCTTCAAACTTAGTTTTGGTATCAAAAGTTGATAAGAAATCCATGAGAATTGGCTGGATAACACCTCCCCACCCAGCTTCTAGTTAAGGTCATCCCTAAGACAGCAAAGTTAGCCGAAGATGGCCATCAGTTTTGTCACTGTTTGGCACCATTCTCCTTACACTATGGCCTACAAATGATCTATTAATAACTCAGCATCAGAGAAAACTAAGTAGAAATTAACAATTAGCCTAACCAATTGGTTCTGGCTCAACAATCTAAGCAAATGTCTTTACTAATAGTCTTGTCTCTTTTTCCTATTATCTCCCACTTCCCTTCAATTTTTTTATTTTATTTTTCTATGCACTATGCATATCTCAACAGAAAAAAAATTAAGAGATGAGTGAACAAGTCTCCTACCCACTCCTCTGTCTTCCAGATCTAGCTTTTGGATGAAGACAGGTATCAAAAATAGTGGAGATGGTTGATAGCATCTCCACAAAACATATAAAGGTGCAGGGTTCTCCTCCTCCTCCTCCTCCTCCTCCTCCTCCTCCTCCTCTTCCTTTTCCTTCCTCCTTCTTTCTTCTTCTTTGAGAAAAAGTAGTCTTTCAGTATTTTGTGTTGGTTCAGCTTGAAGGATGATACCTTTCTCATCTCAGAAACATCTGATCAAGAAAATCAAAAAAAGAAAGTGAGAATTTTGGTATTTTTCTGAACATCAAAAAGACCAAGCTCATGACCACTGCAAGGAATGGAAACATGAAAATAAAAATTAATGGTGAAGAGATAGAATTCATGGAAAAATTCACTTTCCTAGAATTGCAGATTGTTCAAAGCAGTGGATGCAGCCCAGAAATAAAACATCGGATTGCACCGGGTCATGCAGCAATGATGTATTGTACATGACTCGATTATGGAAAAGCAAGGACATCAGCCTGGCAATGAAATGTAGGTTAGCGTGCTCTAATGTGTCCCCCACAGCTACCTATAGTTGTGAAAGTTGGATCTTAAAAAAAGCAAGAGGAAGAAAATCGATTCATTTGAGCTGTGGTGCTGGAGAAGGCTCCTGGATATTCCTTGGATGACAAAGGTGACCAATAAGCAAGTACTGGAGTCCATAACATCAGACATGTCACTGGAAGGCAAAAATCACAAAACTCTGCCTCACTTATTTTGGCCGTGTCATGCGGGGGGATTCATTGGAGAAAGCAGTTATGTTTGGAAGAGTTAATGGTAAAAGGAAACCGGACTGCCAAAGAATACGGGGGCTGGACATCAAAGCTGACACCAGCCAGAGCATAGAATGACTCAGAGAAGTAGTGCTAGATCAGAAGACGTAGAGAGACCTGGCCCATAGAATCGCCAAGAGTCGGACATGACTGAATGGATAATAGCAGCAGCAGCAGCTTGAAGGGAAAATACTAAGGCAGTGATGGCGAACCTTTTCGGCACCGAGTGGCCAAATCAGAACGCGCATGCATGCATGTGCATGGGCGCACGCCTGCGCGCCGGAAACCCCAAGACCAGCTGGCTGGTGTGCATGTGTGCGCCAGCCGGCTGGTCTTCGGGTTTCCGGCACACGCATGTGTGCTGGCCAGCTGGTCTTCGCCTGCGCCGGAGCACTGGAAACCCGAAGACCAGCTGGCCAGTGCACACATGCCTATTTTTTGCTATTTTGGGGCCGTTTTGGGGCCATTTTTGGGCCATTTTTGGCCAATTTGGGGCTGTTTCCAGCCCATTTTTCGGGCCTGAAAATGCCCTGAAAACAGCCCCCAAATGGCCCCAAAACAGCCTGAGAATGGCCTGAAAAATGCCCTGAAAATGGCCCGGGAAAAAGCCTGAAAACACACTTAAAAATGCCCTGAAAATGGCTCCCAAATGGCCCCAAAACAGCCTGAAAATGGCCTGAAAAATGCCCAAAATGGCCTGAAAACACCCCAAAAAACACTCTGAAAATGCCCTGAAAACGCCCTGGAAACGGTCCAAAAATGGCCAGAAAATGGCCCGGAAAACAGCTGGAAAACGGCCCGGAAAATGCCCTGAAAATGCCCTGAAAAACGCCCTGAAAAGCGGGCCAAAAATGGCCTGAAAATGGCCCAGAAAAAGGCCCAAAAAAGGGCCTGGTTTTGGCCATTTTTCGGGCCATTTTCAGGCCGTTTTCCGGCGCTCCAGCACCCGCGAACACTAGCTGGTGCACTCGCGCCAGAAACCAGAAGAGCAGCTGGCGACAGCATGCGTGCTCACAGAGAGGGGTCTGCGTGCCACCTCTGGCACACGTGCCATAGGTTCGCCATCACGGTACTAGGGCCACTGGAGAGAATATATCAGCACCTGCACCATTTGTTGGAAGAATTGATCAATGAATGATATCTCCTTTAACCCTTGCAGATGCCTATACTGCTGAGGCAGAAAGGTACCTTGGCACAAAGCCAGTGGTGCCCCACAATACAACATTCCTTGGCCAGGCCTGCCCCTCACAATGGCTGCCACTCCAATTGTCAAAATAATGTTGCTTCTGTTTTCCCTGAGTCCCACTACTTCTGGCCCCTGTTGTGCCTTCCCTTGTCCATACATAATCTCTCTGTGCTGGATCCCTTCTTTCACTGATTCCTTTTCAGGGACAAATCAAAAGTTACCAGCCCTGAGAGTATAGGGGATATGTGTGCATGGCTATATCTCTGCGTATCGAAAGAATGCACATTCATCCACACAAGCCAGTTATGAGCATCCATAAGAACATAAGAAGAGACTTGTTGGTTCATATCAAATGCCCATGTAGTCTCACAATATTCTAGGAAAATGATAAGCAGGAGCTGAAAGAAACACTCCTTGTTGCCTCCTGAAAACATAATTGCAAGCAAAAGGTTCCATCCCTGGTAGAAATCTATGCATGTTCTTGCATGTTCTTTAATTCTTGCATGTTCTTTAATGATGGTTCCTCTATATAGAAAGAGATGCATTCATCAGGCATCACATATTTCAGTTAAGTCTACAACAGTGACATGCACGGCACTACAGTTGGGCAGCTGATGAATTTTAGTATAACTTTATAATTCATATAACTATGAATTTTAGTGTGGTTGAAAAGAAGAAAGTGGATAATTGATCTTGCAATACCAGGGATGCAGAACAGAAGTCAAAGAATTGGAGAAGATCCCTAAGTATCAAGATCTGAAAATCAAAATTGAAAGATTATGACATAAACCAGCCATGATGGGACAGTGGTTATCAGCACACTGGATCCATGCAAAAAAAAAAAAAAATGGACGGCACTTAGAAAATCGGCACATCGACAACATTTCCATCTTTTAAGAGCAAAAGGCCACACTGTTTAGATTCACGCATAGACGATGCTGATACATTATGACATTCTGGGTTCTTGGGAAGAACCTGTTACATATGAAGGCCAATACCAGCTAAAGAACTGGCAGCTGTGACTTTACATTGTTGTGAATAGATAGGCAAGTCTCAATAGGTGGAGAAAAATGTCAAATTCAGTCTAAATATCTCGCTAGTTCTGTGGACAACCATAATAATGTAATTTGGACTCAACCCAGCTCCTGCTGTTCCTCTTAGTAGTTATCTGCACTTGTCTGCTCATTCTAAAGGTTGTTTTTATAGTCTTCCCTGAATCTTAATCCTAACCATCACAAGGGAGATACAATAAATTACAGGGGCTGCTTATATAACACTAAAAAAGAGAACGAGTTTCACTTCTTCCGGATAAAAGGAAAATAAATGTATAATATATCTCGCCTTCTAACAGTTGACGAAGAACTCTAAGAAGTGTATCCATTCTTCTTTTTTAGCCTATCTTGTCAAAATAAACTCAAGCTGGACAGCTTTTGTAGTATAGGATCCATTCCAATAAACAACCATTTTTTAGAAAGTAGAACATCTGGTACCTTAGATCAGGAAGCCAATAAGTGTATTAAGGATGTGGAGACCAGGCCTTCTCTTGTTCCGGGCAAAAAGAGGTCAAACAAGAGAGGGAGGCAACAAGGCAGAGAGATGGAGACAATAAGATGTTTTGCCTGAAGCATCCACAAGAAGTGATGCTGTCACTACCAGCATCAACCAAGTTCATCACATGGTCAGTTGTGATTTATGAAGAAGACTTCTATCATGTTTTTAAAAATCATGCTGGGACAACCTTGCTGGGTTTAGTTTCTTCAAGGAGAACGTTCTTTGGTAGAAAAGGTGTTTCCTTTTTTTAGTACATTCCACTTTAAACACTAATAGATCTCTCTATGTTCATTGCTATATTTACATTTCTCCCAGTTCTGCAAATCCCATACTATGTTTTCACTTAGCCTGTTTGAGCATCTTATCCTTGAAATCGGCCGAGATTCCACCCTTTTTCTTTTTTTACAGGAACCTAAAACTATCCCCACTCTTTTCAATACATACAATTGATTCCAATATAGCAGTAGATTAAAGCCACCAAATGAGGTTCATTTCTTCTAATTACAGCTATATTTTGCTTGTGCCTGCATTAATGATCCTCAGCCATGTGTTCTCCAAATGTGGGACTACAAGACTACAACCCCTGCCATATCCAACCAGCCATTGCCTGTTGGTTTACAATAATGGAAGCTGCAGACCAATATAATTGGTGGGGATTGGATTGGAAAAGACTAACGACAGCCTACAGAGAATATTGGGAGGAGCTTTATCACAATCCATGCTCTCCATAGTATGTATGTGTGCTTGTGTGTGCGTGGGTGTGCGTGCGTGTGTGCGTGCATGTTGCACTGGTGCTGTGTTGTCTGTTCTCAAGCGTCCTGTGTTTGTCGTTCCCTTTTTCTGTTGTAGGGAAGCAGCAGGATGGGGCAGTGGAGAATAATCAAAACAAAGGTAAATGTTTCCCCATCGTATCTCTTGAGTGCCTACATTTAGTTGGAATGCCAGCTATATCAGAAAGACATAACATTCTCCAGATCTTGATAGTCTAGTTCAGAGGTCTTCAAACTTGGCAACTTTAAGACTTGTGGACTTCAACTCCCAGAATTCTCCAGCCAGCTATGCTGGCTGGAGAATTCTGGGAGTTGAAGTCCACAAGTCTTAAAGTTGCCAAGTTTGGGGGGCCCCTGGTCTACTTTAATATTTTTTTAGTTATACCATAAGGTCCAATGCATTCTTTTTAACAATTTTTTTTCCAACAGTAACAAGTCCAGATCTGATGATCTGAGGTCAAGATATTTAAAGCTTGTCTATTTATTTATTTATTTTGCTTATATTTCCTATTTTTTAATTTGCAAATGTTTCGTGGACTATTAAGCAACTATATATTCCACAACAAACCCTATTTCTCCAAGATCATAGCGCTGAAGATATTAGCTAGATGGTTTATAAAAGTCTGCACATGAAAAACGAAACTCAGAGAACCTCTACAACCCATTAGTTAATTAAGTGCTATCAAGTTCAGTTCATCTCCTAGTCACTGTAGGAATAAATATGTCTCATTTTGACCTGTCTTTTAGCTCTTCCAGGAACATGTCAATCATCCGGTACTAGGACCAACCAAAATACAGCAAACTAGCTGTATTTAGGGTCATAATATATACGGTAGTTAGCCTCAGATGTTTGAATTACATCTTTAGAGGTGCTGTTGAACCTTAGGATTCTAGGGTATAGTAGCAATTGATATTCGAATGACTGTGAATTTAGTCTTCAGATTTAAATAAAACACTTCTGGTTAAGCAAAGAACAGAAATTTTTTTAAAAAGGAAGAAAGATGGTGGATGTTGAGGTTTTTAAGTGGAAATTGTCTGTTGGATAATGCACTTATGTTAGATTGGTAGATAAGACCTCAGTGCATCCCATTCTTTACAGCCACTGGCCATGGCCACCATAGCTGATAAAGGCTGGATTTCAACATCTGGATGCCCACATTCCCACCTTGACCTAACATACAGAGTTTAAAAGGAGACTATGACCTTACCTAATCCTGGATTGTCTACCCGTTTACAACCTAGTACTAGAGGCATGCAAATATGTTTTACTCAGATTCTATTTTCTCTTCAATTCTAAGCTAAAAGAAACATGGTTCCATCTGCAAGACAATGTCAGAGTTGCTTTGATTAATCAACATTCTCTGTAATATTACCAAAAAAGGAATAGAATAGAATAGAATTCTTTATTGGCCAAGTGTGATTGGACACACAAGGAATTTGTCTTTGGTGCAAAATGATATATATGGTACTAAGATGCTATACTAGAGGTCTGTATTGCCTGGACTTTGAATTGAATGTTGAACTTTTTGAACATTGAACCTTTTTGGCAGTAGGCCTGTCAAATGAGCTTCTTTCCAAGGAAGAATAAAATGCAATATGACTGTTTAGAAAAATAAGCATCTTGTGCAAATGACAGCAAAACTCCTGTTGAAGCATTGGAAAGTAATGGCTATTCAGCCTTAAAAGAGATGAGTGTCTTCTTCAATGGATATATTGTATTTCTCTAGGTTCAATATGCATTGAATGAATCAGAGAAAAGTATGTCCCACCCGAGATGCAAAATTTCTGGACCTATCATGAAAATAAGTTTTGTTCATCCATGGCAGCTGAATAGCTTTTCTATAAGGGATCCTGAAAATCTTTCTCTCTCTCTGGAACTTACATTTCTAGACCTCACTGGGAAAATCATTGCAGTTAAAACAGTCTAAGTTGGTTATGAAGATGTGTTCTATACATTGGAAGAACTTCCATGAAAAGAATGCATGGGAATGATGTCCCAAAGGTGCTTTTTCAAGCGGCAACTGGACTTTTTGTTTTTCCTTGAAGACATTTCATTTCTCATCCAAGAAGCTTTTTCAGTTCTGACTGAAGTCAGAATTGAAGAAGCCTCTTGGATGAGAAGCAAAACATCTTCAAGGAAAAACAAAGAAAGTCCAGTTGCCTCTTGAAAAAGCACCTTTGGGACAACCATGATCTGGATGACTGAGAATCATGAGAATGATGGTACTTTTGTTTAGATAACTGGTGTGCATGGATGTAAGTGAGAAAGCTTAGAGGAAGAGCAATGATTTAATTACTGATGGTTAAATAAGCCATCGTGACTTAGTCCACAGGTTATTATAAGTGACAACCAAACAAAGTCATAACTCATTTGTAGTGTATAAATCCAGGTCACTCTTAATATTAGCAATCAAAATATATTTTACAACAACACCATTTCCCTTAAACAAGTTGCTACATTCAGAACAGAAATACAGAATAGAAAAACACAGGACTATTATAATGAATATAAAGTGTTGCTTGGGAACACACTTTATAAAATTCCAGGAATGATTCATGCAACTTGCGGTAAAAGGTGATTTTGGAAAACCACAACAGCCTTAGCTAACATTGGGCAAATTCTGCTTTACCCAATATATCCATTTTGATTATGGCAACAGTTGCAAAATTGCAAAAAGGACCGCAACTTATTATGGCCTTGCTTTTATGCCTTTAATAGAAGTTCAAACCTCTTGCCAAGACCTAAGATTTTAAAAAAAGTACTTTGTTCACTGAACTACAATTGGTTGGATTTATATTTCACTTTAAACCATAAACCAAGGTTTATAAACCGCTATGTCTGGCTTCACATATCTTGCTAACCAAAAACTGAACATCATAGTGGATTAATACCAAACATGATTTCAGTTACAGGCAATAAATAACTTTTTTTTATGGAGATCAATACACTAGAAAATACCAGGATGTTGTTTATAAACAACTGGATCAAGAAAAGTACACTGGCGATTAAGGAGAAAGAACAAACTGAATATTATATGATATGGGAATTATTTTATCAATGGTTAGAGAATAAAAATGGAAGTTGGAAATAAAAGGAGTTTAAAGAAGAGTAGAAAATATGTTAAGAAAGAGATGTAAACAATATGATAACTGTTTGTATTAAGATGATGATTATTATGCTTAAAGTTATTATTATATTTTTATTGGAAGATACGCTAAGAGGGAAAAATGAACAGGTGTATTATATTCAACTGTTTAATATATTATAATTCTAAGATTTGTTGTTGTTAGTTGCGAAGTCGTGTCCGACCCATCGCGACCCCAATTCTAAGATTAGAGAATTAATATTAATGTGAATGATGTTGTAAATTTTGATGGTTATTGCACAGAGATATTTGTACCCAGATGACACACTGTTTAAGGAAAGATGGAATGTTCATATTTTAAAAAAAATAAAAACTTTTATTAAACAAAAAGTAAAACACACACACACACACACGGACGCATGCACGCACGCACGCACGCACGCACATGCACACAAACAGAAGGGCAAGCATAGTAGCAGAATTGTAATAAAGAGTCAGCAATTCTGGGTGAAACCATATTTGCTCCTTTCTCTCTGCAGCCAAAAAACAGGATGGGGCAGTTGCCATGGAGATGCAACCCCTGAAAAGTGCCGAGGGTGGTGAGATGGAAGAGCGGGAGAAGAAGAAATCCAGTGTGCCCAAAAAAGAGAAATCTGTCTTGCAGGGGAAGCTCACCAAACTGGCCGTTCAAATTGGGAAAGCAGGTACGGGGGCGGCAGCTGCATTGTAGCAACGGTGGATACTTCCCTTTGGGAAGGGAAGCGAGCTTGGATACACCGTTGTTAATAAACAAATGAATAATATCCTTGGCTGAGAGAAGGTCAGTTGTGCAGTATGTATGAATCAGGCAAGGATTTGTCTTTTCATTGATTCCACATTAATTATTTATCCATTGTTTCTCTTTGTCAATGTTCTAATCCAGTTTTAACAGTTTTAGAGGGAATAATGAACTAACCCTGACACTGAAACCACACTCAGGGTCATGGGAAGCCTAATTCATCCTTCTCTCTGCCTTCTGAGATAAGCACACAGTACATAAAGAACACAGGCATGCCTTTAGTTCTTATGAAAGGCAGAACTGCCAAGTTATAGTTAAGGCAGCTCAGCTAAGAAACTGTAATATCAAACAAATTGGGATATCATGTAAAGGTGATGTATTTATCCGAATGCTGATTCTTTGAATTTACTATGTATCTGTTTTATTACTGCATTTAATCTATTTTTTGTTTATTATTTTATCCTGTTTTATTTTGCTTTATTTGATACGACTGTAAGACTAATCAATTAATAAACTACTTATTAAAGCTAACTCTTTGCACTCAGGAGGATGGAGTGTATAAATACATAGTATCTGGTAGATCATTTGCTGCCAATTAAATTGGAACTTTCGATCCACAAAGGCCTTGCACCCAGTTTCCCATTACTTATGGTATTAAAAGCCATCAGTTCTTAAATGGGTCTGTTCCCTGTAGTATGGAGGAGGGGGGAAAATCCCCTTAAAATCTGGATCTTTGGTGGAATCAACCTTGCCGAGGTGCCGGGCAGATGCTGCTGAGAAGCTGAATTTACCATCTCTGTGAGATGGAAAAAGAGACATTATTATAACGTTACCATAAAATCTCCAGTACTCCCTTAGGTTCACATTACAAATATAGTAGAAAGGGAGTGAGATTGCTCTTCTTTTCTCCACGTACCTGTTTTGTTTCCTTGACCGGCCTCCCTCAATCGATTGTCCGACAGATGTTTTGAACTCCTCTAATAGCTCTCATTCCCATTCTAGAGTTATATGTTGCTGAAAAGAGATATAATCCTGAGGCCATCAGCCTGGAGAAGGCTGAGTAGACAGCAACAGGTCCCATCAGTTCTCATTTTAAGAATGGAAATTTGTGGAATTGACTGGGCCTTGTGCCAAGAAGCCCTTTGGGGACTTTTCTTCTCACATTCTGGCTTTTAATACAAAATGTTCTCAAGACACAATCTTATTTGCAGGGTGTGTGATTTCACAGATTCCGGTCTTGCTGTCGCATCTGACTGTCTCTCTTCTTCTTCTTCTTCTTCTTCTTCTTCTTCTTCTTCTTCTTCTTCTTCTTCTTCTTCTTCTTCTTCTTCTTCTTCTTCTTCTTCTTCTTCTTCTTCTTCTTCTTCTTCTTCTTCTTCTTCTTCTTCTTC
>QLTV01002677.1:2161731-2177917 GCA_003457575.1 Thermophis baileyi
ATAGATAGATAGATAGATAGATAGATAGATATAGATATAGATATAGATATAGATATAGATATAGATATAGATATATAGATATATAGATATATAGATATATAGATATATAGATATATATGTATATATGTATATATGTATATATGTATGTATGTTCTGGCCAATGATGGTTGGATGGCTCCAGAAGATGCTATAAATTGATGGTGCAGAAATGAGCTAAGGCAACTTCCTATGTTCTCTTGTACTACATATACTACTTCTCTATATTTATAGATAGAACAAGAACGTATTGATAAAATCTGGCCAAAGCTGCGAGTTCTGGCTCGATCATCACCTACCGATAAGCACACCCTGGTGAAAGGTAAGATCCCGCCAATCTCTTCGTCCTCAGTCAAAACGGGGTGGTGGGAACTAGAATTCCCGGGATTTGGATTTATTTCCTGTTCCAAATCAAACTCCAGATATGCAGCCCAGAATTTCTCTGAAAGCATGTCCACCTAACGATGCAAACAGCTCTGGAATGTATTTGGATCATAGCCCACTCGCCACTAGCTAACTCACATTCTTGACCTTCAAGGCATCATTGACAGCACTATTGGGGACCAGCGCCAGGTAGTCGCTGTCACTGGGGATGGAACGAACGATGGACCCGCGCTCAAGAAGGCCGATGTGGGCTTTGCCATGGTAAGAGGAGTTGAACTGAATTCCCTCCCCTGTGTCCACAGGGACATCCACTTCACAGGGAACTAGGGTGAAGACAAACATAATATAAAAAGAGAGCTCACAGCATGTCCTTCATCTGTGGGATGAGCCCAGCATCCTCCTGGCGTCGCAGCTGCAATGACAGATGTACGTACTAGTTAACTCAATGCTGGCCCAGCCGCCATCAGTCCTTCCTTTCCCCTATGCTTGGTACAGGCGGTCTGCCTTTTCAAAAAGCAAGCAAGTGCTGTATGTATGATTATCTGCTTATTGTCATTTTCCTTGGAAATGAATACAAATTGCATGAGGGACCTGGTGGGGAGGGAGGTGCCAGGGAGACATCATAGTCATCAGTTAACGCTGCGTGCATAAGCAATTTCTGCAGATTTGCAAGGGTTTTTTTTCAGGTTTTGACCTTGCAGATGAGCAGGTGACCTTGAACTGAAAAGAGAAGGCCCAGATCCAAGGTAGCCTGCTAGTCTGTATCAGCATTGATGCCAAAGTTATGAATTAAATGGATTACATCCAACTTAAGGGGCTCAGCCATGGGAAACCATTAGCTAATTTAAATGTCAATCAAATACTTGGAGTTGGAACTTTTAAAAAAGTATTAATGACTACAGGCTCAATAAGCACCATCCAACCCATTCCTACTGACCATCAATACAGTTCTGGATAAGCAGTAGCCAGTCTGCAATATGAGGGAGGAAATATTGGAAAGTGTAGCTCTGTGGTTGTTGTTTTTTCCAGATCAGGAGCAATGATGTCATTTCCATCACTGCTCCCTCCTTTGGTCCCTCCTTTCTCTGGCAAGTAAGTGAGCTGATAACAAGCATTTCAGAATTTCTTATTCTTTGTGCCAGATATTCATACAGGAAGTCAAAAGAATAAACAGAACAAGTGCTGGTTAGATGTTTCTTTTCTTGCGTGAGATTTCTACTTCAAACTGGATCCTTTGCAAATTACATAGAAATCTAGCTTAAAACCCTAAAGGTTTATTTCAACTAGCTGAAGAACTTTGGTTGTTGTTTTTTTTAAGTCAGAATATGTTATCAATTGAACCAATTCAATGGGAAATGAGCACGATTGGTTTCAATTGAGTTTAGTCTGAGGTAAATATGCATAGAAGTACATACCTACTTCATTGGATATAAAGTTGTTGACATCTGTGTATATTCATGGTCAATATGAGTTTATGTAGTTCCAAATTACCACTTTACTCATGAGTGCTGAGTGAATATGTTTATAATTAACAAGATTCCAATGCTCTCTGAGGTCTTTTTGGTCTCTTTTCATTGGTTGATTAATGGTATGTGGAAAGACATTGGGATAATGGGCCAAGAAATGCTGCATAGGAAACAATAGACAGGAGACACCATAGTTGGGTACTGGGAGGGGCAAGAGGCTCAGAAAAGACCCTCCCTAGCTTCTCAGGCTGTAAAGAAGATGGCAGGAGAATTGATACGTGCAAGATTCTGTTAAGGTAGCCTTACAATAAAGTAAGGCTGGCTGCGTCACAACTGTGTACATACTGTATATTGCATGCTAGCAGTCTACGCTAACAATGCTTTAGGGTAGCTTCAGTTAGGGTTGGGTTGAAAACAGTTGCCTCATTTGTATACAAGAACAAAACATCAACATCTGGTCACCTTGATTCCTCATTCTGATTTGTCTTTATGATATCGTGGCCTGATTGATTATACATTGATGCTGTGACACCATCATGTAAGTTCTAGGAATCCTGACTGAAATCTCTAAGCTTAAAAAAAGGTACAAACATTTTTGTTTGTTTGTTTTAAGATTCAAAAAAGCCTGCTGACTGAGAAGTGTGAGAAATAGGAATTGGGAGGCACTACATTATTCCAGGACTTATTTTTTGGTTATTATATATTTATAACTCACTCCTAGACAAGATCAACACTAAACACATAGAAATCTTCTGTACATCTGGTCACCGACTGGTATGCCAAAACAACAATAATGACACTATTTCTTCCCCTTTTATGAAAGTGGGGTGATGATGGTATCTCAGAAAGGGTCAAGATTGGAATTTTAGCAGACATTTATTTTTATTGGAGATTTTTTTAAAATGTGCATTGAAATTATCAGTGGAAAATATTGTGACAAAGGCCAGCAATACCTGTAGCCTAGTTTATTTTCCTGGGCTTTAGAACAACCTCTTTAAATAGGATTCAGGTATATTTTGTACATGAAAAAGAATTCCTGGCAAAAATGCCAGGAATAACTTTAATTTTTATTAGTTTTATTAAGCCCACCTTTATTAC
Organism: Thermophis baileyi; assembly: GCA_003457575.1. Lineage (NCBI taxonomy): Eukaryota > Metazoa > Chordata > Lepidosauria > Squamata > Dipsadidae > Thermophis > Thermophis baileyi. The sequence goes on from QLTV01002677.1 coordinate 2,164,716, forward strand.
TTTATAAGTACCTCAAGGTGGCAAATATACATACAACTCCTTCCTCCTCCTATTTTCCCCACCATGACAACCCTATGGTGGGTATGACTAGCCCAAAGTCACCCAGCCAACTTTCATGCCTAAGGCCGTATATTAAAGTATGTATTATGAAGTTTGCTGTGTGATTGTTCTTAGGGGAGGTGAAATAGTTTGATACAACACTTTATTTTCCAGTCCACTGAACAATTGTACCTTTTCACTTGACAAATAGGCTCCAGGAAATTAAGCCCTGAGGAGATCATAAGATGAATGATGAAGGAGAATTTGTGTAGCTGCCAAGCAGTTCCTTCTTCTCCACCTCTTTCTTCTCATATCACTTAGCCCAATAAAAATGTTTTGGTAAATTCAAAAGCTTGCATACTTTTTTGTGCTATATAATTTGGTCCTGATTTCTTTAGTGACTAGAAATTCTCTAAAATGCCAATGGGCTTTTTCTTCCCTTTGCAGAAATGTCTGAATTCACAACTCAATAATACAAAACATATCTGATTAGGAAGAAAGGGTGACATGGGAACATTTCAGGTGGGGGACTATGAAAAACATTTTTGAAGTGTTTTCCTGGCGATTGTTGAAAGCTTTCAAAACAAGCTTGTATCTCATACTTTGTAAAAGTATGGTATTGATAAATAAGAGAATTTTTGTAATTACAATACAGCCGGGCTAGGGACTGTAGACGTTCCCCTTGAGGATCAGATGCCTTGTAGCTGCAAAGCACCTGGAACAAAGGGAATGGAGACCTGGAGGGGGGGAAGATGAGAGGGAAGGCAGTATGATTGAAACTGTGATGGGCAGGTGTAGATATGTTAGGAGAGGACTATACTTATAGATGCTGTGAATGCTGATCTCTTAGCACTTTTAATACCATCAACCATGGCATTCTTCTGGACTGGCTGTGTAGGTTGGGAGTGGGAGGCACTGTGCTGCAGTTGTTCACTTCCTTCCTCAGTGGTCATTCCCAATTATTGCTAAGAGTGGGGGGAAGTCATACCTGCAGCTCTCACCTATGGGGTACCTCAAGGTTCAACCATCTTGTCCCTCCTCTTTAACATCTACATGAAACAATTGGTGAAGTCATATGTCAGTTCGGGGTTCAGTATTATCACTAGGATAGAACAGAACTCTATTTCAGTCATTAACGAATAACAGTGTATCGTCACTATGCTGATGATATCCAATTGTACATCTCAACTTGAGTGGTGCAGTTGAAGCTGCCAATGTAGTGGTCCTGTGTCTGGAGGCTGTTCAGCTCTGGATAGGGAGGAACAGACTCAACCCTGACAAGAGTGAGTGGCTAAGGCTGAGTTGATTTCATCTTTAATCTTGGTTGGTGTTATACCTCCCCATCCAAGACTATTGGACGACTTGAGGGGGGGGTTGTTCTCGTGGAGCTGTAGCTTTTCTTTGACCAGAAGATCCTTCACATGGTCACTCATGTCTGGTCACCTTGCAATTGAACTATTGCAATGAACTCTACATGGGTTTCCTGAAGCCACAGCTGGTCCAAAATGCAGTGGTGCAAGTAGAAATGGGTGCCTACATTACACCTCTGCATCATCACTACTTTAAGGAGCTGCATTGGTTACCAGCTGGTTTCCAGGTGCAATTCAAGGTGCTGCACATCACCTATAAACCCTTTCATGGCACAAGGCCTGGTTATTTGAGGGAGCAGCTATCTCTGATAGTTTCTTGCCTGTCTGGTACAATTGGGCAGAGTGGGGGTGTGTTCCAGTTCTTTCAGTTAAATGTTGCCATCTTGTGGGGTTTAAAATGTATGCCTTCTCTGTTGTGGTGCTTGCCCTTTGGAACATCATAACCCCAGAAATACATGTGGATCCCATCTTTAAATATTCTATAAATTTCTAACCACCTGAGTCTCTTCCCAGACCTGGGATTAGAGCAGTGGTTCTCAACCTTCCTAATGCTGCGACCCCCGCCCCGCCGCCGTGACCCCCTCCCCGCCCCCTCCCCACGCGTGCGCGTTGCCAGGCGAGAAGCGATGAGGTGACAAAGGGGGCATGGCACCAAGATGGCGGGCTAGCGCGCGCGGCCCTTCTGTCGGCGCCTGCGCATTCGAGGGCCGCCTGTGCGTCGCACCGTCCCCAGGTACTCGTATGTGGACGGATAGAAGAGCGGTGTCTCGGTTCCTAAGACCATTGGAAATATGTGTTTTCCGATAGTCTTAGGCGACCCCTGTGAAAGGGTCGTTCGACCCCCAAAGGGGTCGCAACCCACAGGTTGAGAACCGCTGGATTAGAGAGTTTGTGGAACCCCTGGCATTCTTTGGTTACTTGTGTGGTTTTGTCTAGGCTTTCTTGTTTTTCTTTTATATTATGCATTCTTTTAAAACTGTCATTTTGGAGTTGCTACTCTGGAACACAGAACTGGGTTCCACGTTCCTGAGGCATTAAAATGTGTGTGTATGCATGTCTATCAGCGGTGGGTTGCTCCCGGTTCAGCCCGGTTCTTAGAGCCAGCAGCGGCTGGAGGATCCGCCCACCTGCCCGGGACGCTTCTGCACATGTGCAGAAGCGTCGTGTGCGCGCCTGCGCGCGCAAACCAGTAGTAAAGGGTTTTAGAACCCACTACTGATGTCTATGTATTTGTATCAAAGGTTCTGTTTCTCTTCTTATTCAAGTTCTCCTGGCTGGCTGGCTGGCTGGCTAATTATCTTTCTTAGCCTTGTAGAATACAATGCAGTTTTATCTCTTTTTTTTTTCTTTAATGTGTGGGTCTAACTCTGGTAGCATCTTTTCCAACTAACACATTTTTTAAAAAACAGCTTTCGTAGACTATAGCTCACTTCATCAGAATAATGGAGTAGCTAAACTGATGTAGAATTTAAATTGAGGGGGGGGGGAGGAAAGGAAGCATCACCCCAATTTAAATGCTGCATCTGCTTAACCACTCCACACTTCTGATTAAATAGTTCACAAAAACGTATCCTTTTTAATAAAATTTCTTAGTTGGAAAAGGTGCTACCAAACTCCTAATTTTTGGCTACCGTAGATTAACATGGTTCTCCTCCTACAGTGTTTACCAGAGAACATAAGGAAAGAAATGCAGTAAATAAATCAGGAGCTGGTGCTTATTTCTCCTAAGGAAGAGGTGATGTTGGTAGAGAGAGAACAGAGGAGAGAAAAATAATGTCAAAAGGGCACGACTAGTGGGTGGGGAGAAGAATCAGGGATACCCAGGAACACCTGTGGGGAATTTCTAGCAGGTATATTTTATAGGACCAGTCAAACCTAGCTGCCTTCTCAAATGGAAGGAGCGTACAGCCAGTAATATGACACACTGCAGAGTCTCAACCCACACATCTTTTTTTTTTAATTTATTAATCTTGGTCCAGAAAAAGCTCTGCCCGAAGTTAAGCAGACAGTATTTGATTTAGATGTACAAAACAACAAGTCAAAAACTTTCTACCATGACTCTAGAGACCTTGGCCTCTAAACATTGTGATCATCCTGTCCCTGCTCCTCATAAAAGGGAGTTCACATTGGCAATATCATTTATTAGGAATGCCTACCCATGTCTTGAGTGATGGAGGTTAAGGCACTTGTACATGTTTTATTGATTTGCCCTTTATACCTGACCTGGTGTGCAGACTTAATTTCTCCCCCTACTTAGCCAATGCTTGGGCTGGTCCTAATCAGAGATTGCAAGTGTTTTAATTAAAGAATCAGTCTAGTGAAATCTCCAGGAATATTGCCATTTTCTCCCCATTACTGTTACGGTAGGAGGTACTGGGTTTGAGCTCTGTCAAGAAAATAATAGATTTTGATAAACATGCTAGCTTATAAAGTTTGATTCTGTTATGATTTCTCTCCTGGCTTTATTGCTTTCAGGAATATTGTTATGTTATAATGTAGATTTCCAGCCTACAACCATACAGCAAATCAATCAATAAACCTAAATAAACATATGTGTTTTAATTGGCATAGGGTTAGCAATGGATGAATTAGATCAATGAAAATATTATTAGAACACACAACTGTTGGGATCATTACAGTCCTTAAGAGAAAAAGAGAGAAGGGGTTTTTTTTTGCCTATCACAAAAAGAAGAACGTACCAACCCTCTACCTTCGTGTCATCCTCAGGGCATAGCAGGCACCGATGTGGCGAAAGAGGCCTCTGACATCATCCTGACTGATGACAATTTCTCCAGCATCGTCAAGGCAGTGATGTGGGGTCGCAATGTTTATGACAGCATCTCCAAATTCCTGCAGTTCCAGCTCACTGTCAATGTGGTGGCCGTCATCGTAGCCTTCACCGGGGCCTGCATCACCCAGGTGGGCTGCATTGCAAGGTGGAGCAGTAAATGGAAGATAGAGGCCTGGACGGTCTAGAAATTGGGAAAATACACAATGGGGATACAATGGAATGATCTGTTCCAGCTGTTTCTCACATCCCGGGTGGAAAAGTATGTGAGTGTGTGTCTTAGATGACTGTATAGAAAATGAATATTCAAAGATGAGAGAGATTAAGAGAAGAAGAGATAATCCTTCATCAAATCATAACATATTTAGAACCATAAATTTAGAAGGAGTCACTAAGCCAACAAATCCGGATCTGTGATCCACGCAAGAATACAAAAAGATGTCCAACTGAGGGCTGTTCAGTGCAGGTCCCATTACCTCCCTGAGTAATTAGTTTCACCACTGAACTTCTCTTACTGCTAAGAAGTGTTTCCAATTCTTCAGCTGGAATTTGCCTTTGTGTAACTTAAATCCATTAATCTTCCCTCTGGGATGATAGAGAACATGTTTTAGTAGTCTTCTGTGCACATCATCTTGGAGTGTTCCAATCAATGAGAACACAATACATTGAACGCAACACATTTCGTGGAGAAACCCTTGCAGTTGGTATGGCAAGAGTTAGTACATTCCAACAACTCTCTGCCTAACCTAATTTTTTTCATTTTGACTGAAGAAGTTACTTGGATGAGTAACGAAACATCTCAGTTTAATAAACTTTGGCCCTGTTGCCATGACTTAACCTTTTTAGGTGTTTTTGGCCTGGATGGTTGTGTCTTTATTTACACAGTAAAACTACATTCCCACATTTGGCTGAGGGTGGGGGACTTACAGTATAAAGCCACTCTAATAAAGGAAATGCATGTCTTTTGTGATACACATTCTCGTAAGCTTGCTGGGGAAATTCTGGGAGTTGAAATCCACCTATCCTAACATTGCTAAGGTTAAGAAACACTGCTCTGTGGTAAAATTCCCTGATGTCAAGGGCCATATAAGGCCTGACAAACAGAGTTAATGGACAATGAAGTTAGATAAATCAGCTTAAAATTGTCCCAAGATCTGATCAGGTCTTGGTTCAAGCCACACAATTGGTGATAGATACATGACATTATTAGGTGGAGGGGAGGGTTGCTCCTACACAATCTGCTGTTTTCTGCAAATAACAATTTTGAATAAATAGTCAGCAAAGCATTTCTACCTAACAAATATGCATGCAGGCACACAAAAACCAGCTACTTCTCACTCTTTTTTAGATGGATTTCTTTCTTTAAATTTAGGTTACACCTACAATCAAACATGCTTCAGCTCCAATTACTCACAACTTGTGTTTATTGGGTCAGTCCATTTAAAGATTATATACTGGATTGAGGAATACAGAACAGTTTAGAGTCAAATAACCCCCATGAATTTTAAAGCACAGAGGCAAAGGATTAAAAAAAAAATGCCTTCATCATTCCCTTCTTTCATTAGACCTGTGATGAAGCTTGACTTATTTTTTATTTATTCCACTTTCTTTCCATTCCAACCTACAATAAAACTTCCAGGGCAATTTATAAAACCTACTTAAAATGCTAATAAAACATGACAACAACATGTAAATAAAACTGAAAAGAAAGCCTTGGAAAATTAAAAACTTAACACAGTCTCCTTCAGGTTGCCATCTATGTGATCCCAGCTGATAAGGGCAAAATATGCTGTAGAAAATGTAAAGCAATAGGATACAGATAGTCCTCGACTTACAACAATTTGTTTAGTTACTGTTTGAAGTAACAACGGCACTGAAAAAAGTTTTTCACACGTATGACCCTTGGTCACATGATCAAAATTAAGATGCTTGGTAACTATATTTATGACAGTTTCAGTGTCGGGGGGGGTGTCATGTCATCACCTTTTGTGGCCGCCTGACGAGCAAAGTCATTGGGGAAGCCAGATTCATTTAACAGCTGTGTTACTAACTTAACAATTGTAGTGATTAACTTAACAACTGTGGCAAGCAAGGTCGAAATATAGAGCAAAACTCACGTAACAAATGTCTCACTTAGCAACAGAAATTTTGGGCTCAATTGTGGTCGTAAGCCGAGCACAAGTACCTATATATTATATCCTAAGTTGAACTTATAGAATGTAGAGTTTTTTGTTTTTTTAGTAATCCAAGAAACATTTTGAAACATAAAGAATTAATAGTTTTCTTCTTGGTTGCAATGAGACAGATAGTAGCAAGACCCTGGAAATCAGGAAAGGATCTGAATAACTCTATAAGATGGCAGAGATGCTAGAAAATTACTCTAATGGAAAATCCAACTTAAAAAGATGGTAGTACTGTATTATGATAAAATACAAGATGATTTTTTTTAATTTCATCTGGTTTAAACACAGACATAATGATTGTCTACTACCCAGGTCCAGAATTCTAAATAATTTAATTAAATAAGGCTATTTGTATTTTGCCTGTATATATACTCCACTGTATTATCATTTGTTACTTGTTAATAAATTTAAATTTTAAAAAATTTTAAACAAACAGATGGTGAGGGCAGCTGGACGAGACCTTCCAACATTATCATGACTATACAGGTAGTAAAGCAGAAATTTTTTCAGATACTTGATTCCTAAATTTCCTGCACTGGTCATAGCTTTCTCCAATTGAGTATCTGTCCAGGTGTGTGACAAATCCCCAAATTCTGTCCCTAAGACATAAAGATTCAAAAGAAGGCTTTAGAAAGAGACATTTGCCAATTCCTTCCTTACCAGTGAAAAGATCTGGCTGTTTGCTGGTTCATGGAAATACAGTCAAAACTAAAACATGGACTCCTCCATAATAGAGTGTGTGTGTGTGTGTGTGCGCGCGCGCGTGTGTGTGTGTCTTCAAATCAATGTTGATTCCTGGTGAATGCCCTGCTGTTTTCTTGGTAAGATTTTCACAAGTAGCTTGCCCTTGTTGCCTTCTTAAGAGACAAGAGTGAGTGACTGGCCTAAGTTCACCCAGCCAGTTTTGTACCTAGGGCAGGTTTAGAATTTATGGTCTAGCCTGGTGTGTTAACCACCACATCAAACTGTCTTGTTCCATAATACCTATTGGGATATAAAGTGGTTGAATGTTGGGAAATAGTTGAGTTACTGGAATGCTTCCAACCCTGTCCCTTTCATCTCGGCACATCTTGTCAATGAGACTGTGAGAATCGTGCTTGGAAAGAAACTTAATTTGGGTTTAATCAGAAGCCAGGAGCTTGACACCAGCCAGCATGCAGTCCTAACACATCTGGAAAGCACTGAGCTCAGAAAGTTCTTAACATTTTGACATGTATTTAACAGAACGGAAAATGACTTTTGAAAGATACCATCTGTCATGTGTAAGAATTTGCTGAAAATGAGGCTGACCCCAAATTCCACCTCCATTTAGCAATTTCTCTGATAGCAGGAGGATTCAAGAGCGGGGATGACAGTCACAATCACACAATCACACAGACACCCACCCTTACACACACATGCACAATTTATTCCTATAACTATCTGTTGCCTTAATAGTTGTACTATATAATGTGTGTGTATACATACATACATACATACATACATACATACATACATACATACATACATACATACACAGTGTCCTCTGAAGCAGGGGTCTCCAACCTTGGCAACTTTAAGACTTGTGGACTTAAACTCCCAGAACTCTGGGAGTTGAAGTCCACAACTCTTAAAGTTGCCAAGGTTGGAGACCCCTGCTCTGGAGACATCCTGATTACCCACTTACCTCCCAGTTAGTAGTACCTCTCATAATTTTAGTCTCTGAACTAAATGCATTTATCGCCTTCTCATTTCAGAAAAGACAAGTGTGTGTTTGTATGTGTGTGTGTGTAAAAATAATTAGATGAACATCTGTAAATGTATACTATTAATCTGACTATAAAGCATTTTTTTTAAATGATGAAAAATTATGCTATATTAAAATGAGCAGAATGAGCCCCAGCATCCCCCAATATTAATAGTGGGTGTGTTGGCTGCTCTTCCCGATCATCTGCCACACTCTAAGTAGTCATCTAAAACAGGGGTCTCCAACCTTGGCAACTTTAAGACTTGTGAACTTCAACTCCCAGAATTCCTCAGCCAGCAAAGCTGGCTGAGGATCTCTGGGAGTTGAAGTCCACAAGTCTTAAAGTTGCTAAGGTTGGAGACCCCTGATCTAAAAGGTTGAATCATGGCAACTGGACCAAAATTTGTTAATCTGAGACGTTTCCCTTCCCATCTAGGAAGCTTCATCAGTCAAAAATTTAAAAAAAATTAATTAAAAAAAACCTCTGCCTAACTAATTTTTTTAATTTTAATTTTTTATTTTTTGACTGATGAAGTTTTCTGGATGGTAAGCAAAACGTCTCAGATTAACAAATGTTGGCCCAGTTGCCATGATTCAACCTTTTATACCTTTGCGCCTGGACGATTAAGTCTTCATTGACATATCTAAGTAGTTATCTTCTTCCCCCTGCCCCCCCCCATGAAGCATCCTTAATCCTTCTGCTCTACCACTCAAGGAAAGGAGCACAAGGATTGTGCTAACAAGGATAGGCACTGCACCCAATCCTCCTGTTTCTCCCATAAAAAGGGAAAGAATCTGCTTATTACCTCAGTGACAGAAACATGCTGCAAATATTGAAGTAAAGACGTTCTCATTTGCATTATTGTTGATACTGAATCACTCTTTTAATCCAGATTATTACATAACAGATCCTAATGAGACTGTGAAAAGCAGATTGAATCAATAGACATTTGAAGTCTGTACACCAGGTCATAGTTCTGGCTAATCTAGCCCAATGATTTATACTCTGGTATCAGTATATCTCACAGATCTCCAGAGTAGAGTCAGAGTGACTCAGTTCAAGGCAGATACTTGGTTCCCAACTCCTTGTTAATTTTAACGATACTGCAGAGATTTCCAGAGGGAAATAACAGGCAGGAGATATCACAGGTGAAAGAGTTAACTTTCTCCCTACCTGTCAATTGTACCTTGCAAGTTACTCCCAAACTGTACAATACAGTACTCTGTTCACTGTCATCTTCTATTTAAAGGACTATCCAATTCAATCCAGTTTAAAATAAAAGAATAAAAATGGAGCACAAGGACGAGTCTTTGGAGCTGTCCATCAACAGGTAAATTCAGGAAAGCAAGACTTGTCTTGTTTTGTCCTTTCATTCTTGATGGATTCCTTCTCCTTCTCCATTTCCTCCTCCTTTTGATTTTGAGGCAGCTATTCATAAGCTCAGCTCTTAGTTGAAGCACAGACCCAAGCTGAAATTCAAAAGTAGTCTGATAGCAGCTTTTTTGCCTAACAAAGGTGCTACCAGATACCTTCTGAATTTTGATTACCATAGAGTACCATGGCTGCTCTCCCACAAGGCCTCAATCTCTCTTGAGATCTTCTGCCTGGAAATGCCCCTTGTGGTGATACATAGATCAATATATTGATGAAGTTCACCTAATACACCCCAAGTACCAGAAGCTTTGACTAGTACTGACTGTGTTACAAGAAAGTTTGCTCATTTCTAAGCAAGTCCATTGGTATCTTAAGATGGATGGAGTATGCTTAGTATGCCTAGAGGTGGATGGGTATATGCTTCCTTCACCTCCTGGAGATGTTACAATTTTCCTTCTCAATTTCTCCTAAAGGATTCTCCTCTCAAGGCAGTACAGATGCTGTGGGTGAACCTCATTATGGATACATTTGCTTCCTTGGCACTTGCCACCGAGCCCCCAACTGAGGCCCTGCTGCTGCGCAAGCCCTATGGACGCAACAAACCCCTCATATCCCGGACCATGATGAAGAATATTTTGGGCCATGCTGTGTACCAGCTCATTATCATCTTCACCCTCCTCTTTGTGGGTGAGTTTATAAGTGAACTATAGAAGGGTAGAGGGTAAAAGGTTGGAGAACTCCACTCACTGTCCCAGAAATTTTCTGGGTTTCTATCAGGGGTGAAATTCAGCAGGTTCTGACAAGTTCTGGAGAACCGGTAGCGAAAATTTTGAGTAGTTCGGAGAACCGGCAAATACCACCTCTGGCTGGCCCCAGAGTGGGGAGGGAATGGGGATTTTGCAGTATCCTTCCCCTGCCATGTCCACCAAGCCATGCCCACAGAACCGGTAGAGGAAAATTTTGAATTTCACCCCTGGTTTCTATGGCCTAGTTTTGCCTCATCGAGGCAATTCAGTAGTGATGACTGTCACATCTCTCTTCCAGGGGTATCTTATCCCTAATCCCTGGCATGTGTGACAAGAGTTTTACAACCTGTGCTACTTTTTTTTCAAATTTAAAGGGAAGAAATGAGAGAAAGGGGAGAAAAATAATTCCATAGCGCCATCTGTTTGTCCTGTAGCATTAGGGCATTCAGATGGGGGGGAAAGATCAACTTCACAAGGTATAAATAGAATCAAACTTCAGTTGGGGGGGGAAAAGCAAGAAATAAAATTTTCTTTTCAACTTTAAATAGACACTTCTAACACAATTAGCGATGGAGGGGATAAAAACAAGAATTGCTAAAACCACAGTCAGCATTTTGAAAGAGCTACTGGAAAGTTCTGATGAAGAGGCGGCTCCTCTAAACTCGGAAGCAGTAAAGATGTTCCAAGTTACAAAGTTGATGTAAAGAAGTTCCAAGTTACATAGCTCCAAGTGACTGAGCTTGTACAGAAACAACAGATACCAGAAACGATGAAGATTCAGTAAAAAAAATCTTTGCAGAATTATTAGCTAACCTTTTCCCCATTACTCTAAAGCAGGGGTGTCAAACTCGATTTCATTGAGGGCCGCATCAGAGTTGTCTTTGACCTCGGGGGGCCGGGGTGGGCATGGCCAGCTTGACATCACTCCAGAGGTGGGTTCCTACCAGTTCTAACCGGTTCTTTAGAACCGTTAGTAGCTCGCCGATGACGTCACGGAGCCGGTTCCATCGGTGTCTCCGTGGGTGCCGCCATCTTGGATTTTGCTTCTGTGCATGCGCAGAAGCTAATTTTTGATTGCTGCGCACACGCATGCGCACGGCGCAACCCTGAGCGAACCGGCAGCAAAAGGATCCAGAACCCACCCCTGCATCACTCGTGTCGGGAGCGCCTGTGGTGGCCCAAGCACTCTGCCAGTGAAAACAGGCTCCCGAGCTCTGTTTTCTCTGGCAGAGGCCCCGCGGGCCGGTCCTTCGCTCTTTCCAGGGCAGCCCCGCGGGCCAGATCTAAGCACCCTGCAGGCCGGATCCAGCCCGTGGGCCTTGAGTTTGACACCCCTGCTCTAAAGAATAGATTGGGCTTGAATCAGATTCCTTTAGATTCAGCTGTTAACTGGAAATTCCACTCTAATCAGAGCTGGAGGAGAATCTTAGTTCCTTCTCTCCCACTCACCATAACACACGTCTATGTATTCCTTTTCTCCTGGAGTACTGCCTGCCGTTTCCAAGAGAACCAAAGCTCTTCCCCCTGGAAGGGGAGGGGTTGAGGGAGAAGCCCTTTTTTTACATGCTAAAGTAAGATCCCTCCTAACAAGAAGTCTTGCATCTCTCAAGAAGATCTAGGATTCCAATCCCAACATGTTGATTTGAATGTCTGGGCTGGCAGCTTGTCATCTGTCATGAGGGGCTGATAGGTAAGCAGCAAGAGTGAATCTGGGGTGGGAGCTTACTTATCCATTCGGTACAACACCAAGCTGGAACTTCGGTGGAGGGATGAATTTGGCTGGTTGGAACTGGCATTCTCAGTCCATGATGCATTGCTTTACTCCCTTTCCTTACCCCGCAGGAGAGGTTATATTTGACATCGACTGTGGCCGCAACGCTCCCCTGCATTCTCCGCCCTCGGAGCATTACACTATCATCTTTAACACCTTTGTCATGATGCAGCTGTTCAATGAGATCAATGCCCGCAAAATCCATGGAGAGCGCAATGTCTTTGATGGCATTTTTGGCAACCCCATCTTCTGCAGCATTGTTTTGGGCACTTTTGGCATACAGGTATAAGCTTGTAGCAAACAGTTGTGAAAAGCTGGATGGAGTTAGAAAAAGATAAAAAAGAGGCATGTACTTCCTCTTTCTGTGGACTTCCACAATAACAATAGCAATAGCACTTAGACTTATATACCGCTTCACAGTGCTTTTGCAGCCCTCTCTAAGCAGTTTACAGAGTCAGCATATTGCCCCCAACAATCTGGGTCCTCATTTTACCGACCTTGGAAGGATGGAAGGCTGAGTCAATCTTGAGCCACTCAGGATCGAACTCCTGGAGTGAGCAGTGAGTTAGCCCTGTAGTACAGTACTGCATTCTAATCACTGTGCCACCACAACCTGGTGCCCTCTAGATGTGTTGACATGCAACTCTCAGATTCTTAGTCAGTATGGTCAATGCTCCCATCCTAGTTAATCCCAACACATTAAAGGGTAGCTAGTCAGGAAAGCTGATGTATGAATAGTTCAGTGGCTCTGTGTGTGTAAGGTCCCTGACACTTCACAGATAGACAAGGTAGACATACTGTATAACTGCCCCAAGTATGCATCCTGACGGTGAGGACTGCAACTGGAAGGAAAGACTTGGAAGACAGGGAGAAGCAAGGTTGACAGAAGAGAAATTCATTAAAATACAAATTGTTTATATACAGACGGATAGTATGTGCATCGTGGAAATAATGCACAAATGGTTTACCTGGACAAATAGACATTGAGACATTTTAAAGCCAATTTTTAAGATAACACTGGGAAGAGGATCCGTCACACGCTTTCCTGACTCACAGGAAATATAAGAAGTGGGAGGAGGGGCAGCACAACCAGGCTTGCAAGATTCTGTTATTATAGCCAATCTCTATTAAAGTAGCTTTAGCCTTCTAGTGGTTGATTTCATGGTCTAGTCCACCTAGTGAGGCTGGTGGGTGGGTGGGGGGA
>QLTV01002677.1:2178086-2190592 GCA_003457575.1 Thermophis baileyi
TGCATGGATTATTTGTATTTAGACAGTTTGTCTCAGATATTTTACTTGCTTTGAGCTTTTACCTTAGATCTCTGGTGCTTCTTGCCCTGCAACACATAATATTTTGGTCCTTTGGTCCTTTGTTTTCAAACCCTTTTCTTACATTTACCTGAGGATCTGGTTCCTCAGGTCCTGGATCTGTTCCTATCTGTTCTTTGTCCTGCATCTGACCCAGATTTTCCTTCTGTCCTGTTCAGGCAAGCCTCTTCTAGTACTAAAAAGTTGGCTATCAACTTACCATACCTCTCTTCCCCCCACTCCCACCCCACAGATCGTCATTGTGCAGTTTGGGGGAAAACCATTCAGTTGTTCTCCACTGAATGCAGAGCAATGGCTGTGGTGTCTTTTTGTGGGCTTCGGGGAACTCGTCTGGGGACAGGTAAGGAAATCATTTTCACTTACACCAGTATATGTTCTGTCTTACTTCTCCATCATTATTGGTATTTCCTTCCAGGTCTTGTTTTCACTTTTATGCCCCCCAAAAATATGAAACAGGAGAGAAGAAAAGCTTCCCTTAGTCATTTTTGCTACACCATTTATACAATTATATACCTCTCTCTTTCTTCCCATACTTATCTACCCCACCTTCCTTCTTTTTTTTTTTCAAGTGAAAGTTCTTCATTTCAAATTTGCCCATAGATAAGATGCTCCAGACCTATAAAACTGTTGCTCTCTTTTTCACCCATTGCCCTATATACTTACATAAAATTATTATACTACTTTTATATTACAACTGTATATTTTTGCAATGTAGTATAATCTAGAGTACTTCCTAATCACCCCTAGCATGGAATATGTCTTTTCCACATCCATGGCCTACTGGGCTATTGTTTTCATTAAGCGATTTATGGTTGCCCCATGTTCCATCACTCTTAGTGCATATGCACCAAGACAAATTCCTTGTGTGTCCAATCACACTTGGCCAATAAAAAAATTCTATTCTATTCTATTACTATTTTTTTCCCCTGAAAAATATTAAAACTGAGCAATAGATATCTTCTACAGAGAAAAGACTGAAAAGTAGCCTAGGTATTTACTCCCCGCTGCAGGTCATTGCCAGCATCCCTACCAGCCATCTTAAATGCCTGAAGGAAGCAGGACATGGCCCTGGTAAGGATGACATGACAGATGAGGAAATGGCTGAGGATGAGGAGGAAATTGACCACGCTGAGCGGGAGCTACGCCGTGGCCAGATCTTGTGGTTCCGTGGCCTCAACCGCATCCAGACCCAGGTATGAGACAGTGAGGAGGAACTTCCTCACCTCTGACTCCGACTAGTGCTTCCCTCCCCACCCCCTTCCCCAATCCTTCCTTTGCTTTAGCGGTGACTTGAACACAAATCTTTCATCTGGTTATCTCCTACCCCTTCCCAGGACATGGTGGTTTCACCCTGATGCTCATGCCTGGTGGAGAGAGAGAGAGAGACCTTTAATGCCAGGCATTTCCACACTGCCTTTTTTCAAGAGAATAAACTAATGAATGCCGCGCTTGGATGCATGAACAGGGGCAGCTTATAGAAGCAGAAATGGGATGGTGATTTTTTTGGGGGGGGTGTGTTGTTGTTGGGCTACTTAAAAATTGTCCAAGAAAAAAGACGGCAAATCTGTAACTAAGACAGTGACAGCAAGTGTAACAGTAGTGCCGTAGTCATTGTAATACCAGTACCAATAAGGAAAATTGTAGTAGAGTTAGTGGTAGTAATTTATACAGCAAATAGGTCATGCTAGATGCTCATAAGATAAAGGGAGAAAAGAAGCTGAAACAGGATGTCTTGTCCAAGGACATCCAGTATGAGTATGGCAACAAATTGACTCAGCTCTGACCACACGGTTATTAAACCCCACCATGTGGTTTGTGCATTTCCATGGAGAAAGATGATAATGGTAAGAGCTACATAACATGTACTGTCCAAAGCGGCCCAAATATAATGCTGGCTATGGCATGTTGTATCTGTTTTTGGGGGGAGCTTGATCCAAATGCCCATGACGGTACTAGAGCTGGGGCCTCACGCATAACAGCCTGCTGAATCTTTATTCTAGTACTTCGCTCCTTGCTCAAGTGCAGGGTCAGGATGTCACAAACAGCAGGCTTGTGTGTTAGTTCACAAGTGGACCCAGTGTTGGAAACAAAGCCCAGTTTGCAACTTGTATTACTATAAGTACCTAAGACATAATTGGACATATTCCTTGTATAAGTATAGTGAGACAAAAACAATGTGAAGTGAGTTTAGGCTCTTTCAAAGCCCTTTCTTTGGCTGAAATGGATTTTAGGAAAGAAATATTTGCATATGAAAGTTTCAAGTTTCAAGTTTATTTATATTTCTATGCCGCCCAACTCCCAGAGGACTCTGGGCGGCTTACAACAATAAAAAACATTATTAAAATATAAAAAACTATGAAAAAGAAACATATTAAAAACATTCACAAAACAACTAAAAACTCATACACACCATTTCATGGCCGGATGTTGTTTAGCTGACGGGACCTGGAGGAGCCCAACCCTGTGGGATCTTACCGGTCGCTGGGAGCTATGTGGCAGAAGGCGGTCTCGCAGATAACCTGGCCCTGAGCCATATAGGGCTTTAAAGGTAATAACCAACCCCTTGAATTGTGCCCGGAGACCAATAGGGAGCCAGTGCAGCTCGCGGAGGATTGGTGTAATGTGGGTGCACCTAGGTGCCCCCATGACAGCTAGCGCAGCTGCATTCTGGACCAACTGTAGTCTCCGAACACTCTTCAAGGGTAGCCCCATGTAGAGCGCGTTGCAATAATCTAACCAAAGCTATGTTTATCAGTTGAAAAATGAAAGAATATTGGGGAAGGTAAAACATTATAGCTATATCTTGACTGCCTTCTGGGTAAAAAAAAAAAAAACTGCCAGTCAATTTTTGGTTGAATCCTTGAGTATCAAATGAGAAGCAGGAGAAATCTCCCTGCACACACACACACAGTATTTCCTTTTGTGATGGTGAGCTACGTGGAATACAATATAATGGATTAAAATGTAAGCAGGGGCTTTGCTTTATCAGTAAGACAAACTCCACAAAGCCAGAGTTCCCAAGTTTTCCACAAGAAATTTAGATTAGGTGCATGCTCCATCTGGCATTTGTAACTTGTCTGTTACAGCGAGAGCACACTCCATTTAAGAGGAAATGGCATTTTGACAGAAAGAAAAAAAGGGGGAATCTAGAAAGAAATAGGTCTGTAAAATGTAAAAGATACCACTTCCACCCCATTGGAAATCCTTCTGTTCAGGATGCTTCCCCACTGATATTTATTTTGGAATTCATATAGTCAAAACTTTACTACCTGGGATGGAGATGGGGTGGTTATCAAACATCTATCTCAAATTCCCGCTCTCATATATTTTTCTTGTGCCTCTTTTATGTTCTTTTGAAAATTCATGAAATTTTATTTAATTCATTTTGTAAGGAGTGGAACAACAGCACAATCTCTCAAATTCCCCACTTGTTTTTAAAGAGGTGTGGCTCTGATGAGTACAGAGATGTTTTAATAGTTAATGCTGCTCTTTTCTTAGTAATATATTTCACTATTATCTTTTCAGAAAGCTGTTTTGGCAGTATTTTTAGTAAGCCTTTACATTTGGACTAAAATCCATTTCAGCTTTTCTTAAAAAAAAAAAAAACAACAATTCAATAAACCTGAAACATTGTGCCAGTCAGCATGCTAAATTTATAAATACATGACTTAAATTACCCATTACCCACACAGTTAAATTACAACTTCTAGTAGACTGGGGGGGGGAATGAAATATCTCCCCACACAAGTATTGTACAGCCTGAAAGTGAAAAATCAATTACCACTCAGCATATAATTTATTGCAGAAAAAATAATGACCGAATAAGTTTAGAATCCTGCAGTTTGGAAGCAACCCGAAATCATTCTAATTAATAATTAATTTGATTTACCTGGGCTTATAAAGATCTGCATTGATTTACCTGGGCTTATAAAGAACTGTTCCTTTTAAACAAAAATTAAAGCAAGGATTATCAGGCACATAAAAGTTGCACTCATAAATTTGTGGGCAATGTCAATGCAATCATAACCTGACAACAAGTTAAGGTCCCTGGAGGAAGGGTGGGACACAGAACTCATCTGAAGGTAGGCTGTTCCTCCTTGGGTATTTATAGCATTTGTACACAGGTACGAGTGGTCACCAGTGGTCCATGTGAGCGGCATGATTCCAAAGATACCCATGTCTGGCTTCTATGTTCTAATTACATGCTTTCTGGTTGCAGCCTTTCCCCACCCATCCCTTCCCACTTCCTCCCACTGCCTCAAAAAGGGGGCGGGACATGTGCCTTGTTGCAACTCTTTTTTTTTTCTTTTAGCATGTAAAAAAAAATGTTCCTGCCTTAAGAATTGATGCTCTTGGATCAAGGAAGTTCCCTGGCCAGGAGCATGATGAGAAATGACCAATAGCATGTGATGTATCGAAATTGCTGTTGAATGGTTAAAATTAAATGACTGCCACCCAAGCATCATGTCTTCCAACCCTTCCCCAACAACAGCTCTTAATCAACTTACACTGATGAAGGGTGCCCGTGTGCCCCATCTTTCATGAACCCAGGAATCTGGCTCCCCTCCCAATCTTCCCCCTCAGGGGTAAGAACCAGGGCTTCCAGGATGGAATGTAGAAGTTTCAGGCACGCTTAACCCCCAGTTCCTTTCATTCAGTGCAGACCCCTCATCTCAGCCTACTAAATCAACTTTATCCCCTTGAGATGTAAGTTGTAGCAACAGTGCCACACCCATCTGAGTCAAATGAGTCAAAATAAGAACAGCTTCTACAAGGCTGATTAACCAAAGGAGAGGGGAGCAGGGAGGTTCCTGTAGTTCAAAATGCCTTGCACCAAAACCTACTGGTATCCAATTGGAAATTCTCCTGCTTCTGCCTGCTCATACCATTTGCACCAGCAGGAGATCAAGAATTCAAAACTGGTTTTTTACCGAGATTATATCTCCAAGCTGACTGATTTATCTGGATCTGTATGTCTAATTTAACCATCTTGTGACCTCATAAAGAAGTTTTAGTACATGCCAGTATAAGTGACATGTTTCCTATTGCAAAAGTGGGGAAGTAAAGCTCAAAGAGTGATTTGGCAAAACCCATCCTGGTAAGTTCATGGGCCTTTCCCCATTTCTGATGTGCTATTCAGCCATCTACCAGTCAGCAGATAACAATACTGGCATGATATTTGCTGAGCCCTTTGTTAATCCCTATCTTATCACTGTTCCCAGTCTCTGCCATTACCTCACTTTCCTCCAAGGTAAGGGGTGAGAAAGCTTACTAAATTCTAGACACCTTGAGGCTATCTGTGTCAGAATAAATATAAGAAAAATACCTTAATCCTACTGGGAACAGGATGAGCAATATGGGGACACAGTGGAATAAAAAGAAGCTGTCAGTGTATGTTTGTACCACGGAGGCCATCTCTTACAGCGGGAACATTCATTCCACTCTCTACTAGGCTCCCTTTGGGCCATGCTGATTTTGTGATACTGTCCAAATACTGTTGGTAGTCATGAATTATATGGAATGAGGAGAATGCAATACTCCTCAAACACAATTATATTTGTAACAGGATGCATCATATAAGCTTTCCTTTTTTGAGAACTTCTATGATCTTGGATTAACAATAATATGTAAACAACAATAATAATTCCTCACCAAGCATGGTTCCCTAAGAAAAGACTTTCCCCCTTCCCAGCTATTTCTTCCCTTGTGACACACCTGACTACTCTTAAAAATAGTAAGTTGGTGTTCCTTGATATAATACATCCCATTTATTAATTCAATAGAATTCATATGAACAAGCTTTTCTATGAACTACATAATGTCCCATTGCAAGTAATATCTACATATTCACATTGGAAGTTTTTTCATGTGAAACATCACCAAAATTTCCCCACACATAGAAAAATGGTTCTGAACTTCTAATTTATTTTTTGGGGGGGACGGGTACATGTACACATAACACATCCTTCCAGTCTAAAAGTGCCAGGGATAGTTTTATATGCTGATCCCACTGAATATATCAATATCCTGAATGCATAAACTTGCTTCTTCTTTTTCTTTCTTTTTCTTTCTTTCTTTCTTTTTTCTTTCTTTCTTCTTTCTTTTTTTCTTTCTTCCTTCCTTCCTTTCTTCCTTCCTTTCTTTTTTTCTGTTTCTTTCTCTTTTTTGCAGGGAGTGTGGGAAGACATGTAATAAATGGGTGTAAATTCATGCTTAGAATTTAAGGTAGAATCTGACAATGGACATGTTTCAAGGTGACAAAGGTGGATCCTAAATTCCTTCTTCCCTTTCACATTTCCTTTTCACACAGATACAAACATATCCATATATGGTATGTAACTTTGCTGTCATTTACTGTGACACACACTCTATCTTTCCAACCAATCTATTTCATGTGTGAGAACAAAAAGGTTTACATATCCTTTCTTAGCATACTTTCCTTTGTCTTGTTAATAGTGCAAACTAAGAAGCCCACCCATTCAGTATCCTCTTCAGTTGTTCCCAGTTTTAATCAGCTTGTGTATAAGTGGCTGGGACCATGCATCATACTAAGCCATCATCTGGTTTCCTTGATTTTGGCTTAGAACAATGAGTGAACCAAACTA
The DNA here is from genome assembly GCA_003457575.1 of Thermophis baileyi. Classification (NCBI taxonomy): domain Eukaryota; kingdom Metazoa; phylum Chordata; class Lepidosauria; order Squamata; family Dipsadidae; genus Thermophis; species Thermophis baileyi. The sequence goes on from QLTV01002677.1 coordinate 2,184,770, forward strand.
GAGTGATGCACTAGGTCCTTTCAATCACCCAAGAACAAGAACCTGACCTACAGACATAAATAAGAGAGAAACATCTCCAAAAGGATTGATCCATTCATTTTTCACAGTAGATATTACAGCATAAGAAGGGAAGTTTGTCTCAGTGTTTGTATACATAATACTATGCAACAGTTCACTGTATGGTGAAGCCCAAAGTTCAATTACACACTTCATGAATATATTACAACCAACACATCTGCATGAACTAGAAATAATAGCTAGATATAAATGTGGGGTTTCTTTTTTTTTTTAACTACACAAAATGCATGATGGGTTTCTGAAACACGATGGTTTATTTTCTTATCTTTTATTGAAATCTTTGCAGGTTTTTCTTGTGCACTGTCTGATGTAATGTGGCCATGCCTCTCTGTCACACTTCAGATAAGTTGGGACTTACCAGAATTTCCAGCCAGTATGGTCTTCCTGGATTAGGGAAAGATGGGGTAGGCTTCCTGCTTGTAGGGGATGTCTGGGTCACTATCATGCTATGTCATAAGACATGGCTTACTAACCAGGTTGCCTTGTTTCATATTTCCCAGTTTCGTATTTCATGCTAAGCCGAAACCAAACATTTTGGCTTAGTGAGCCGAAGAGTGTATATACTAGCAGATAAGCCAAGAATTTGTGGTGCCAAAATACACCCCCAAAATTGGGTTCAGTTTATCTACAGATGGGCTTATCTGCAAATATATAAAGTAGTTTTTCCCCTCAACTTTTTAAAAGTACCTGTGTATATCTTGTATATATTCACAGATAAGCCCATCTGTGGATAAACTGACCCTCGAAATTTGTGTATGTTTAATTTTCACAATAGGCTAATCCATAGTGGCACATTTTTCAAAGTAGTTTGGTTAAAAAAATTGAGTGTTGGTGGATGGGCTTATCCACACATATATATAGAAATCCCATTAGAATTATTTCTGGGATTAAGGAGTAATTTCTTAAACTGAGAGGAGGGAATTAAGCTTTTCCCAGTTCTGTGATTCTGTAATAAAGATGGGCTCAGCCGCAAAAGATTTCAGTTATATCTGGTTAACTATTATTCATATTGATAATTTACAATCCTTTGCTCTTTCTCCAAGGTTCATACTTGCATAACCTAATTTTGAACCAAGATTTAAATTTTTTTTTTACTGTATCAACGGCCTATTATTTCCTCATCTTTTCTCTTATTTATTTTCTAAGTGACTGTAACTGTATATTATACAAAGCTTGCACTGCAGCGAGTTATGGATTTCCAGAAGGTTCATACTATTTGCCAAGTAGTGTATTTAGTAGGCCTTCTGAGTTATCATGCTTATTCAGGTTTATGTCAGGTCATTTTGAAATTAAACGTTTATTTGAAAACACTGTGGAAACATCAGAAAAGAGGAGGATTAGAATTTCCTCACCTATCCATGGGAAGTAGATCTCAATGTTCCGTTATAGGGCTAGCCCTATAATTAGGCAGAGTAAATTGATGCTTTGAGGGCAGAAGTGAAGGGATAGTGAGCAGGGAAAAGAGAGCTGGGGGACGGTACTCAGCTTGTTCTAAGCCAGGGGTCTCCAACCTTGGCAACTTTAAGCCTGGAGGACTTCAACTCCCAGAATTCCCCAGCCAGCAAAGCTACCCCTGTTCTAAGCTACTTAGGACAAGTTGTGGAAGACCTTGTCTTATTTTCAAGCTCAAACGAAAATCAAATGCCAGCTCAATCCATTTCTGTACCTGGAAGAACGTGCAGGATGGAGTTCTTGGCCTCAGGAGAAGTTTCAGCCATGTTTAGGTGAAAATACAGTATGTACTGGACTCAGCAAGTGTGGATTTTTACAAGTAGGAAAATTTAGAGTGTTGTGCGTATTGTAAGTGTAGCCTTTTATATACTGTAGTAATCCATGTTCGGAAAGAGTCAAACAATGAAGCACAATACCATCCAAGGGTCTATCATTGTGAATGAAGAAATTGTAAAATTCTAGGATTTCTGGAAGTTGGATCTTTCTCAATCCTTACTGAACCCATGCAGAGTTATGACTGGAACCCTGGGCACAAATTTGTCTTGATAGCAATAGTATGCTTTTCATTTTTCTTTTGAATTTGAAAACAGGAAGGAATAACACTAGTATAGGATAAATTGAGATCCTCTGAGATACAATCAAGTTGATGCTCAAACTTCTTCCTATGCTTGGCCATCCCTCAAGCCTGATATTATTTGAATTTCCCTTTACCTCCTCTGTACTGTTCGCTCTTCAATATGCAACTCCTTAGTCACGCTAAAAAAAAAAGATACCGGTGAGAAGGGAGGAATGGGTTTCTGAAGACCGAAATTATAAAGTAATTCAAACACAGCAATTTGAGATTTTGGAAATGTTTTATAACCCTTTCTCCTTGCCTGAGACTGTCTGGTGATACTCAAAGGTGGAATTATGTGTCTTTATGATTCATCTTGAAGCGTAGCCCTTCAGCACATCTTCCGGCAGTGAGTTTGACAGTTCAGGTGTGCCTTGTACTCTGTTCTTAATAGGAGGGTTGGCATCTATTTATCCAGTGATTGGTTTTCCCTGAACAATTCTTGGGTAACATACCGTGGGTTTGTACTTTGTGTCAATGATCCAGAAATGGAGCCTTCGGGTGACCAGTTTCCTCGATCTTCTGCTGGTGCAACTTGCTTTCTCCATCAAAGAACATCAGGGTGGTGCCAACTCCCACCAGCTGGTCTCTGGCACATAATGCTTCACAGTCTTTGGCAGGAGGCCAAATACCCAGCATGGCCAATTTTGGCTGGCACGGGCTGTTCCATTTGCAGCCACTGTCCGCTGCCACCCAAATTTTCTATCTCATTTTCTCTCCTGCAGATGGAGGTAGTTAGCACCTTCAAGAGAAGCGGCTCCTTTCAGGGGGCTGTCCGACGCCGCTCTTCCGTCCTCAGTCAACTGCACGATGTAACCAATATTTCTACCCCCACTCACGTAATTCTCTCCGCCGCAAATGCCAGCGCCGGTGCCGGGAGTGAGTCTTGATTTCCTCTTACTGCTTGTGATTTAAAACAAAAAGCAAAACAAGACCAAAAAACCCCACCCCACCCCATTCTATTTCTGCCCCTCCTACAATATCCCTTTCCTTCTCTCTATCCACCCCCCCACCCACCCCCATCCCTCAGTCCCTCGTTTCTGCAGCCACCGTTGCAATATTATTTCTTTCCGTTTTTAACTGTCCGGTCTCAGGCAGGCCGGATTTCCAACTTCTATAAAGCCATACAATTTCTGCGCTTTGCCTCTCCTTCTTTGACCACCTGCACCCCTTCTCTCCTTGGTTTGCTCGTCTCGTTCACTTTCTCTCTCCGTGGCTGCTGGTTTTTAATGGACTGGAGTCAGATCCCCAGTTGGTGAGGTGGGGCTGGGCCAGGGGAGGGGCTGAGCGGGAGCAAGGGAAAACAACACCAGCTGGGGATCCAGCCTCATTTCTTGATCTAGCCACGCATTTTGACAGTGATTGGTGTTTATTGTGTTGTTTGGTGTGTGTCACTTGCTGTTGCATGTAAGAGATGGAGAAGGAGGCACAGAGAGAGCAAAGGGGCAAATTCCAGATCAGGGCACAAAACATTTGGAGTAGATTTTTATATACCTGCCTCAATGACTAATAGGAAGATCAAGGCAATTCTGGTCTGGATTAAATCTGGAGGCAACCAGAACACCCTTTAGAATAATCCAAAATTGCTCCAAAACAGATTCTCATGGAGACAGCTCCACAAGTTCAAATATAGTTTGCCATCCACACTTCACACTAAATTGCCATAAAAACAGGTTTAGAGGTATGCCTGCCTCCAAAGAATCTTTGGAGTTATATAATTTTGCTCCAAATGTTTTTCCCGGGGGGGGGAAGGAAAATAGAGCTGTCATAAATCTATGCTTCTGGGCACATCTTCGCTAGAGACAACTGAAACAGCATTCTCCCACATTCCGATGGACCAGATGAACTAAAGTAATGAAGGTTAGTAGTAGAAAGTGCAGATCTCTAAAAGAATCCTGGTCTGAAGCCATGACAATTCAAATAGCATTAATACAACCTTAGAGTGAAAATATGTTCTAAAGTCCCTGATGGATGCTTGACAGTGAAATGGATTAAAAACTGGTTCAGATTTATAATCTAGATAGCAGATAGGGTGGAAGAAATTGCAAAGGAGATACTATTCATCTATCATGAACAACATGGGTTAATTGTAGGAAGTTTCTGAACAAACAAAAATCCCTTTGGAGAAGACTGATTCTGAGAAAAAGAATGCCTGCTCTGTAGATGGAGATGCTGCCTTGGGTGGGACATCTAAGAGTTTTAAAAGGTGTCCGTGGAAAAGACTAAAATATTGATAGAAGTGCAGGGAAGAATTCTGGGGATGGGCAGTCAGGAAAGTGGACCTCTTAAGTGAAAGACAAGAATGTGTTTCTTGAAGGCACCTCTGTGATGTCATGGATCCGTTCCTCTGTATGTCGGTGAAAAGAAATGCTTCCCCTGCTCCTTTTATCCCCCTTTTCTGTTCCCTCACCCACCCCATCGCTCATCAGAAACTGTACCAATTCTTCCTTGCCTACTTGAAAAGAGTTATTTCTCATTTTTTTGGCACAACAATGAAAGATCCACAAAGGTAAGCCACCTGTTCTCCAGCTGCCGGTCCCAGGTATTCTTGGCAAGTTGGTTTGTTTAGAATATTTCAATGATTTCTTTTGTTTTGGTTTTTCTTTTAACCAGTCAAAGCCATGCTGGTGGTCATGCCGGCATTGTGGTGTGGTGTGGTAGATTCATGGTGCCTTTTGATATGACATGCACTGATCTTGCTTTTCAATGGGGGCAATAACCTACAATGTAAACCTTCGAGTATGGCCTTGTCATCTTTGCTGCACTTTTAGCAGCTCTCTCTCTCTCTCTCTCTCTCTCTCTCTCTCTCTCTCTTTCTCTTTCTGTCTCTCTAAAGGCTGCCTTTATATTAAACTCTTTTCCTCCCTTCCAGCGAGCTGCTGTCGCTCTTTGGGCAATTGATATCCATCACTTTAATGTCCTTGGGAATCTTTTCCCACCTTCTGCATCTTGGAAATGCTGTTGTCTGTTTTTGTTCCTTTTTCTTTTTGTTTCTGATGATTATATTTCTTTTTTTAGGAATCATGTTATGGATGGCAAATGGGTTTCTCCTCCCTAAATTTTCCACAGGGGAATCTTGTCTTTTCAGGCTCACAGAATAGATTGAAACATTTTTGGTCTGTGAAACAAAAAGGCCAATTAGCAGCTTCCACTGTCAGAATGCAGTCTATTAACACGTTCTCCCAAGAAAACCCTCTGAGGTCAAAGTCCCTGTGTAATGCTTTATTTCAGTGCAATTTCAGCAAAAAAAAAAAAAAAAAAAAAAAAAACCCCCCCAGGAGCTTTCCAGCAGGCCTATGTGGTAACACTGTTTTGGCACCCAAGATCTCACTTTACCTCTCAGCGCCTCCCGCCCCCCCAGCTCCGTTTTTGCTGGCAGAGGGCTAGCAAAACAAACTAAAAGCAAAAGAAAACAAAAGGAGAAATGTTTTCCCTTTTGCATTTGAGCATCCAAGAAGGGACGGGAAAGGAGAAAGGGAAAGAGGAAAGACAAAGAAAAATAAGGGAAGATGGGAAGAGAGCAAGGAAGGAAAAATAAGGAAAGAGGAGAAGGAAGAAGAAAGGAGAATGAAGAGGGAAGGAAAAAGAAGAAAAGGAAAGGAAAGGAAAGGAAAGGAAAGGAAAGGAAAGAAGGAAGGAAGGAAGGAAGGAAGGAAGGAAGGAAGGAAGGAAGGAAGGGA
>QLTV01002677.1:2190692-2207707 GCA_003457575.1 Thermophis baileyi
GATGTCGACCTGGCCACGCCCAACCTCACCACCCCCCCCCCCCCCGAGGTCAAACAACCCTGATGTGGCCCTGAATGAAATCGAGTTTGACACTCCTGATCTAAGCAGAATCTGGTCTGACTTCCAGCTATTTCCCTTCCTCCTTCTCCCCCTTCTTTTTTTCCTGATATGCTTCATGTGCCTTTAATACTAATAGCCAAGAATTTGGTGATTAATGTTTCCTCAGTTTCTGCTGAAATGTTGTTTAATGCACTCTTTAAAGACAGAGTCTGCTTTGAGAGTACAGACGAATTGAGTACAAATGAAGCCCGTTTTCCTTGCTGAAAGAACCAGGCAATGCTTCTCAAATCAGAATTTTTTTGCAAATAGCCTTATTCTCGATAACCTTACAGATTTTGGTAATGCTAGATACTTATACTAGATTCTAGCAGACATTTAATATTTTAGACTTTGTTTATTTCATAGCCTTTATAGATTTTAACACACAAGCCTGAATTGTTTCAATTGGGAACTTTCAGAGTCATGATTTTGAGAGGCAATGGTAGCATAAGTCTATTCATTGCAGAGTAAATCCCTCTTTTAAATCCTATATAGACTGTGGACTGTGATAGGAGTCACACCAACACAATGAACGAAGTCACTATTGTGAGAGGGGCAGCTATATAAATCAGTCAAATGAATAAATACGTCTTTCATTACAGACATTTCATTTGTTAACTGAGTTATGACACATTTTGAGTGTACATAGGTGAAATAACGTAGCTCTCCCATTGCATTCACTTTACCAGCAAGATCAAAGAATGATTCAAACATAAATCCCCTATCTCTTCAAAAATGTATTTAAAAAAAACCAGGAATTATAATTTGTTTATTGTTCAGAGAACAATAGTTCAATTTCATTTAATCAATAAGCAATATCAAGATATTATAAATTGAAGGAATTACATAGGAAGGCTAGTGGAAGCTCACAAATTCTCAGTTGGAAGACTGCAAATTGCAATATATAAACTGCAGACATAAACCTATTCAAAGAAATAAAAAAAGGCGGCCATAAGACCTATAGACTTGGCTTATAGCTTTGTCAAATTAAGGTGCTGCTTTGGCCTGACACAACAGCTGCTGTCCTAATAGTAACCAGAATTTTAAAAATCTTTTCCCTCTGGAGCCTGAAATGAATCTCCTGTCTTAGTCCCTGACCCTCCCCCTTATGAAGTTCCCCTTCCTTTTTGCTTTTCAGCTTCCAAGATGTCATGGATGGAACCACCTCTGTACCAGCTGGAAATTTCCTTTCATGTTTAATAAAAACGAAACGAAACACTCCCTCCCTCCCACAATTCCTTTATTTTTATTTTTTTTCTTCTTCTCCTAAAGTCATCCCATCACTGCTGCTTTTTGCTTATTCATGGGGACTTTGAGCACTACATGCACCAGTAGGATCTAGCCCTGGCAGAGTTTCCCCAAATTCCATCAAGATCAAAGTTTCCCCAATTTATAATATGTGAAATCTTCTCTCTACACAAGGCCACGTTTTCCACAGCAGGGACTCATTTGGAGTCACATCCCAAAGAGAGATTAATTTATCTCCCTTGCCCCTCCCTCCCTTTTTTTTTTTTTTTTTTTTTTTTTTTTTTTTTTTCTTAAATTTTTTTTTCATACTTTTATCAAGCAGTTCCAGAAGTTTCAGAAACTCTGCAGCCAAACTGCTAACAAATTAAGATGAAACTGCCTAATAGTTTCTAGTACCATAGTGAAAATGGTGTTTGAGTTTTTATTTCACCTTAATATGTGCCCCAAAGGAGCACCTCACCAAAAAAAAAAAAAAAACAGACAAACAAAAGCCACAACTATATGAACCACTTGGAAATCCTATTCTCACCCCCTTGGTGTTTTTGAAGTATAGGTAGTCCTCGACTTACAGCAGTTCATTTAGTGACCATTCAAAGTAACGACGACACTGAAAAATGTGACCCATGACAGTTTTTCATACTTATGACCTTTGCAGCATCCCCATGATCATGTGACCAAAATTCAGATGCTTGACAACAGGTTCATATTTATGACTGTTGCTATGTCCCAAGCTCATGTGATCACCTTTTGTGACTCTCTGACAAGCAAAGTCAATGGGGAAGCCAGATTCACATGACAGCTGGGTTACTAACTTATCAACTACCAACTTATCATTTAACAACTGTGGCAAGGAAAGTCATAAAATGAGGCAAAACTCACTTAACAAATGTTTCACTTAACAACAGAAATTTTGGCCTCAATTGTGGTTGTAAATCGAGGACTACCTGTATAGCTCCTGTCACTGAAAGATTGCCCACTCAATCTTTGATAATTTTATTAACCACTGATAATCATTATCCACAGATAATTTTATGAGTGTGGTAATAAAACCCTAATGAGAATTTAAGCAATAACATGCCAGATTCCCATACTTAAATAGCTTTACCTACCTTTCATTTTTCAAGTGTTGAAACATGCAAATATTGTAGCACTGTAATAGTAAAGAAGAGATGTCTGTTTTCTGAAATCTATGTCCCGTATACCTCCTGTAAAATTTGGCTCAGTGGTGAAGTACCTTGTAACAACTCCTAAAAACGCATGTTCAGCTTATCTCCATTCCAGAGATTTGCTAGATCCAGTCATTACAGCCTAGTTATCACTTCAAAATAGCGACAAGCTGTATCATTTAGGGATCTTTGCCTATAATTTAGGGATTTTAAGGAAGAGCTGGACACATGCAGGTTTTGCTTTATTCCTGAGGAGTGGCAGCTATTTTCGAATCTGAGCTAAAAGAGAAATATGAACTCATGCCTTTGGAGTCAGGCAAAAATTGCTTGCAAAAATTGTTATTTCAGATATGAGCTCATGTACTTTGGGTTCAGGAATTCAAAATTAATCAACCTCTGTTTGCAATAGTCCTGCTCTTTAATCTGCCCACAGTTCTACTTCTGGATCATGTTAGATCCTAGCAGCTAAAATGTGGCAGATTGATTGACCTTTGGCTTTTAATGAGAGATGGGAACAAGCTGTTTTCCCTAGTTAAGAAAAGGGCCATAAATTCATGCAAAAGTCCCATCATTGTTTAAACCCAGATCTGAAATTTCAGCTAGTTAATAACACAGACGCTGATAGATCTTTTAGCACACATCACTTTCCCTTAGGGAATATTGAGCAAAGCTGGTGGCTCTGAACTAAAGTCTTCCTGGGAAGGAATGCTTATTAAACCAGTTTACCTCTGTAGTGGAGACATAAATATGAGGAGAAGATGGCAACACTTCCACTCAGTTTTTCCAAATGCATCGGTACAGGGTAATATTAAAGAACCGAATGCCAATTGCAGAGAGTGCCTGAAGACTGGATGTCCTGGAAGGGTTCCCCATCACCACCTTGTCCTTTTTCACCTCAACTTGCTGGCTCATCTTTTCTCTTGTGTCCTACCACTCGCTTCTGGCCACTGCAGGGGCAGGAGGGAAGCCTGTGAGGCATGGACAGAGGGCCCGATGGCCGAGCATGAACTCATTATCCCCTCTTCCCTCGTCTCCTCCCCCAAACAGCAAGGATGGGCCTCAATACTCGAACGTTTACTGTACTGTTGCAACAATGCATGGGTCTTTCTCTTCTCTTCCTCTCCTGCGGCTGTAACTGGAGGCGTTTTCACTGTGTGTCTGTGCCGTTCCGCTTTTCTGAAGTCTCTCTGGGACTTCCTGCCCTGACTTTCTTGCAGCATGAAAGCCATCTCTTCCCGCCATCTCTGCTTTTGCCACATGCACCTTGAAGTCTCCCACAGGGCTTTTTGCTGTATGTGTCAGCAGCTGCCAACCATCATGCACTTCCATTTGCACAGCACCGTGTGCTTCTTTCCAAGAGGTCAGCTTGCCCACAGGGTCCATGGCTTGATTTAGGGATCAAGCCTGGTGATGTTAACAACAAAAATGAACAGATACTTGGGGAATGCTGGTTTTGGTTGGTTTCTCCTCCCTCCCTCCCTCCCCAGAATAACAATTATTTCATGTTTCCAGTCATTTTAAGGGTGAAAAAAAGGCATTCTTTCATTTTTCCTTCAGTTCAACTTAACTTCTAGCCTATCCGCTGAAATGTTTAGCCCAATTGGGTAGTCTATCAACCATCTGTTGGGTTTGGTGAGGCATATATAATAAAAACATACTGAAGCTACTACCAAATGGAGACTGGCCTAGCTGAGGTTGCATATTTGCAGGTAGGCAAATCAAGATACCTCTGCAAAATAAATAGGGTGCACTTCTCCTTTCCATTTTGCAAATGGAGAACTGAAGCATATCATTAATAACTGACAGATGCTTCTCTCTCCTTCTGGCCTCTGAGTTGTAGATCCAAATACACTTGATGTCAAGTCACATGCAGCTATTTTTCTCCTTTTGTACTTAAAATTATCCCCTTCCTAAAATGTTCTCCACCATCCTCAACATGGTTGTATGATCCAAGGAACTGTCAGCAGATCTGAAAACAAGAAATATTAAGGAAACAAAACAATAATGTTTAGCTTAAATAAAATTAACAGAAGCCATTTTGAGTTTAAGCAGAAAATCAAAATGGCTCCCCTTCCAGAAGTTAACAGTGGATGCTTCATACCAATCCTCTTGAAATGAACAATTTAATAATCGATGTCCTAATTTACATTGAAGATATCTGTACAGAAACTAGGATTAGATCACAGAGCAGATTATTTCCAACTTCACAATATGGAACATAAAATCTACCTGGTCAAGGCACTGAACTGAATTAAAGCAAATAGGGTTTACCAGATATTGTCAGAGGGAACAATCTCTATTAAGGAATTATGAAGTTAGCAAGATACCTAGAATTCAATCCTGACATGATTTTGGTGTCAAAATAATTTTCTGTCATTAATTTAGGGCTTGGACTAAAAGCCAATCATTTATTCATTTGTGCCATTGAGTCACAGTTGACTCTTTGTGACTGCCTGGATAAGTCCCTGCAATTTTCCTGGCAAGATTTCATAAATTGTTTGCCCTTGCCTCCTTCCTAGGCTGAGCATGTCTGGCTGGCCCAAGGTCACCCAGCCATTTTTGTGTCTAAGGCAGGACTAGCACCACAGTCTTCCAGTTTCTAGCCTGATGCATTAACCACTACATCAAACTGACCCCCACATAATTGAGTTGCTGGAATTCTTGCAGTGCTGTCACTTTCATCTTAGCACAACTGGCCCAAGATCATTCTGCTGGGCTGCATACCTAAGGCAGGATTAGAACTCACCATCTCTTGGTTTCTAGCCTGGTGCCTTAACCACTACCCTAAACTGGCTCTAAAGGCCAAAACAGTCGTTCCAAATATGGTGCAAAATAAACTGAATATCTTTCCATTTCCTCAGATCCTTTGGCTAAAGCTGAGGGAATTTTAGCTTTGAGATCCAAAGCCTCTGTTGAATTCCGGCTTGAGGGTAATGTCTCTCCAGTTTGCAGGATTGCACAACAATCTGTCTCCTATTGCCTCTCTGCAATAGCCCCCCTCCTGCACACACATACATACATAAAGACACGGCAACCAATTGAATACTTTTAGAATTAAATGTTTTATTTATTCCCTTGTCTTCTCTCATCTCTCTCCCCCCTCCCTCTCTCTCTCTCTCTCACACACACACACACACACTCATACACATATTTCTCTCCAAGATTAGGAAAGATAATTAAGGAACTTCCCAACATCATGTTCCTTCTGCTCCATTATTTATCTTATAAATTGCCTTTGGGAATCTGACCCCACATTTCTGCCATTACTGCATGCTTCCAAATTGCTTTAGTTTGGGAGTTTTGTTCTTCATTTGGTTTTGCCTGCAATTTGTTTCCTTTTCCTAATTTTGGAGGGCTTTGCCTTTCTCTTTTAGACTTCCCAGGTTGATTCTCCCCAACTCATCGTTTTGATAAAGGAGCTGGATCCTGGTCCCAAGCATGATGTGGCAAGAAGACAGACAAACGCATGCAATTGCCTAGGATTGCCTCAATCTTTCTCCTCCCCATTAAGCATGCAACCCTACCAACATTTATGTATCTCCTCTTCATCACCAACCTTCTGGGCATTCATCAAATGGGCTAGTCCTATCCAAGAAGCATGAGAGAAGTCCCTCCTTCTCCACACCAAAATCCACCATAAATTATAAGACATTGACCTCCATGCTATATGCAAAGTACCCAGAGATATTTATTCACAAAGCACTACAGCCACAATGTCTTGAGATGTAAGCTGGCAGTCAGGTTCACTGGGATGGAGGTGGGGTGAAATTTCCCCAGAGCTTCCTTAAAAGAAGCAGCAAGTACATTTCTGTTGCTGAAACAATCAAGAGAAAGTCAGGGTCGACTCTTAGTGACCATTTGGTTAGATTTTTCTCCATGTTTTGAAATGCTGGCATCCATTTTAGAGCAAGATTCAGGTCACAGGGAAGAATCCAGCATGGAGGAAGTAAGACTAGCTTACAATAAACCACAAACAAGTACAAAATATCATTCCCAATCCTTCAATCAGAACATGGACATTTCCTGAATGAGGTTAAATCCTTCATTTTCCATTCCCATTACTTTAGATTGAACTCATGTCTAATACCACCACCACCACCACAAAGCACACATATACAAACACTGTTTTCTACAATTGCTATATTGTCACTAAGCATAATATTTAGTTGCCCACATATTCCTCTCATTTCCTATGCCTGTTTTTTTACCATTCATGTCTCATTCATTTAAGTTCTGCACCCATTTTTGTTTTATTCCTTGTGACCAACGAAGGCTCCTCTCTCCTCAGCTACATGTTAAGCAATTTGTCACAGGACCAATTCTGATTAACCCAAGACAAACTATAGACAATAAAAAAGGGGGCACTGGACAAACACCAAGAATAGGGAGAGGACGCAGAGGGGCTGGGTAGCAATATGGTACTGAGAATCTGGCATGGCAGCATTAAATTGATGTCACCCATGGCCCAGCTGCTGTTTCACAAGCTTATCTTAGTAGTTTTAGCTTCTGCTCATAATAATCCTTGGAAGGTAGGTAACCATAGAGCTTTCAAGTATTCTTTCAGTTGCTGGCATCCTTAGTAAAAAGTTTTTCACACATGTTGACACAATATTTATATTGCCTTAATAGTCATTCCTTATCCCAAGGGAATTGCAATGTTTTAAATGGGGAAGGGAAGGCAATTCTAACAAATTTTTAGTCCCATCACTAAAGTACAGTCCTGCAGGATTATATCAGAGAAGTCACAATTAAAATGATGCGGATTTAACACATATTTGTAGTGTCAACTTGCCTTCAGAGCAGAGAACCCCTTTACTAGGATATTTGCAACAAAGTGGAGAAACACTGATACCACCTGGTCAGCACTGCCTTATGTCCAGTGGCTTGAATGAGGTGGAAATTATATTTAGGATTAATGGTTCCTATCCCATCTCTTCAGCCTTCTCCTAGATCAAGCTGAGATGGCAAAGGATGACAATTAGCAAGATCCACAAATGTGGCCTGGCATTGGGCAGCTCTAATGCAACTTTTCATTGACTCTCTTTTCCTTCCTTTTGGCCTTCTCTGCAGATCCGCGTAGTGAAAGCGTTCCGTAGTTCACTCTATGAAGGGCTGGAGAAGCCAGACACCAAGACCTCCATCCATAATTTCATGACAACGCCTGAGTTCTTGATCAACGACTACATCCACAACATTCCTCTCATTGACGATACAGACGTGGAGGAGAGCGAGGGTCCCCTAAGACAACACTTCAGGGCCAGTCCCCCACCATCTCCCAACAAGAACAACAATGCCATTGACAGTGGCATCTACCTTAGCACCGATGTCAGCAAGACACCTACCTCCTCATGCAGCCCAGTTAGCCCACTCCACAGCATGGAAACCTCCCTCTAACACACAACCCTACCACGCAACCAGTTGAATTGACTTTGTTCACAACAAGAGGTGTCCAGTTCCTCCTGGGAGGTAGGCTAGCTAAGGAAGGATGGAAAGCCGACAGGAGATGACACTTCACCTCTTGACTCAGTGGAGTGGAAAAGGACAAAGTTTTCTGCCATTGGATGGCTCAGGCAACCAGAGACATGCTGACTTGATGCAAGGAAAGCAAATCGTAGAGGGGGAGAAAAGTTTTCTTCAATCACTCGAGAGGTTTGGGCTGAGTCCCAGAGAGTGTACAGGAAAACCACCCATTTCTCTAATCTGTTCTTTGGGGTATTTTTGGACACAACCACACTCACCAAACCCACAATGATCCTGCAATTGGGGGGTTGCTTTGATTTTTCTTGTGGGACCTCTTTTTTCTCCTCTCCCCACCCCCCCAATGTTTAAAAAAGAAACTATATTTGCACCAGAAAAAGGAAGAAAAACAAAACAAAAAAAGGAAAAAAAGAGGAATAATCTAGACAACTATTATCCTAATATATATATATATATATATATGATACCAACCGACAGATGTATTAACGGATTTTCTGACCATAACGCATGCCTGTTATCAAACTCTCCTTTCTTCTTCCCCCTCCCCCAATGGAATTTCAGTCTGGGGCAATTTTGCTTTTTTTAAAGAAAAAAGAAAAAAAATACATTGTTTGCTGGAGCTTGTATTTTATATCAGGATTTGCCAGGAAAAAGAAAAAGATTCCTTTCTATTAGGAGGGGAATTGACTGTGGAACAATGAGTAACCAAAATGGATTTTATTTTATTTTTTGGTTGGATAGTGCAGATATAGTGTGATTGAAAGTAGGGTGTGATTGCAGTGACACAAATTTGGGCCTTTTCAGCAATTTCACAAAAAGTGACCAAAAGTGAGGTCCCATTTGAGGGGGGCACTTCTCTTCCTCCCCCCACCAGTGCTCACAATCCATATGCTTCCTTTAGGTAGTGATTTAACCAAACATCCAATAACTGAACACTACAGAGAATTTAGGGTGGAAAAAGAAGATAAAGTTTACACTTTGTAAGAAAGAACAGAACATCTTTCCTGTTGCATAAGATCACTAAATTAGAGCATGCATTATTTGATAGATTTGTCAGAAAATTATATTTCTGAGAATTGTTTAATTTTCAAAACACCAACTACCACCACAAAGATTTCTACCCTCATGGTTGTGAGGAAACCTAGAAAAATATACATGCAAGTGATTGCACAAGACCACATGGCCTATTATGGCTACTCACCTCCACACTGCGGCTTGAACTTACCACTTTAAAATTACTTTTATATTCTAATCTTATTACAGAGACTAATTAAGTTACTATGACTTCGAAATGCCCACTTTGCACTGATTGGGAGGATATTTCTCTTCAGCCAGTATGTGCTAATTCTGAGATTCTAAACGGATTCTAAACAGATTCTAAACTTTCATGACGAAACTTGCCTTGGGTCCAATTCTTTATACATGAGGAACTGAGCTCAGCCTTAGCAATTCTCTCAATCAAGCAAATTCAAACTGCATCTTGGAGGGGGGGAAAGGAAACCCCGCCAATAAGACAAAATACAACAGTCAATGTACACAGAGGGCTTGGAGGAACATTATGTAAAACAGATGTAGTAATCCATAGGCAACACTGAAATGAACTCCATTTCAGAGAAGCTCTCCTTGGAAAATTTCCAGTGCCGATACTAATTTGTGGAAGAGTGCATATTATGAGTCCTTTATATCTCCTGTATCAAATGCTCAAGACAACTCTGAAGAGAACAGAAATAGCTCCTGAATATTCTTGATTTGTATATTATACTAATGCTCTGAGTAGACTAACCCTTCACTTATATCCTCTCAGGAGCTCTGAGTAGGCTGCTATGGATTGTTTCATGTTAACTTTACAATAATCCTGTGCTGGCTGAGAGGAAATGAGGAAGTTGTCTAAGGCACTTGTGGCTGAGTGAAGACCACCACATTTAAAAGTTTCAGTAATATAAGTTAGGTCAGTTAAGGAGGGACATACTGAAAATAATCGCACAGCATCAACTAGGCCATATGCTGATCAAAATTCAAGAGAGTACCAGTATATTAGATTTTGTCACATATAACTATAAAATTATTTTTTATCACCAAAAGGGCACTGGGTTAAACATGATTTCAGCATTTCCCCCCCAAACAATACAAATCTAAAATATCTACATTAACAGTAAAAGTTGATGTCATGGTTTGCTAAAAAGTTTGCTAAAAAGCTTCAATCCTAATAGTTTTCAAACATGGAGTGGCACCAGCTGCCACCTGAAAGGCATTCCTGGTTCTCAGTCAGATATGATGACCAAGCAGTACTTGGTGGTTAGAAGTGGATTGGGCAGAAATCAGGCAGCAGAGGGGTGAGGGGCACACAATCCTCAGATTGTTTGACTTAGGCTGCAGAGATGAGACCCTCTAGAACTCTGGCAGTGTCATTTTCCTCCACCCATGACATTACAGCTAACCATTCATCATGATTCAATATGTTACATGTTTTGTATTTCCTAGGGCAAGCCTGCTTGAAAATACCAGCTACAGCACTATCAGAAAAGCCATCCCTCCTTCGGAAGGGCAAATGCCAAACCCATCTGTAAATCTCTTTGTTGCCGTCTTTTCTTTCTAAGAACAAAATAACAAAAGCAAGCTTTTTTCTTCTTTTTTCTCATCTGAATGTTTTTTTAAAAAATCCAAAATCTTAAAATAATTTAGTTTTCAGGGAAGGGGAATGGAGCCAAGGAACACTTTTGTCTCAACCTGGGCTTCTTTTCATTCAATATTGTAGATATTATTGATAGAAACAATTATAAATATTTAAAAAAAATATTCAAACAAAGAAAAGGTCACTTTGTCGCTGTAAATTTGCCAGCCATTTACAAGTGAGTTTTGTTCACAACTTGGGAAGGGAAAGGACATTCACTCCAAGGGGGAAGAGGGGAGAAGAATCCATTCTTGTTGGGGACATTTCTTTTCTAAACCATATTCTAATGGGAAGAGGATGAAGGGGTTTTTTAAAAAAAAGAATAATAAATAAGTTTAAAAAACAGTGCTTGTACATTTGTCCTAATGAAAGAGACTGCAAAAAATCCACAAGCATAAAGCTGGAAGTAGCCAGGAACTGGCTTTATTAGAATTGACCTGGTTATTACAAAAGCCATCAGGTTATTGGGGGAAACTAGCCTCATTCAGTAAAAGAGCCTCACATGAACAAAACCTATCACTTCTTATAGTAGCTTTTAAAACACTCTTTTGTTGTACTTAGCTCCATCCTATACTTATTTCCGTATAGCAATCCTTATGCAGATCTGTAATTCAATACCAGAGTCAAGCTTTAGAAGCTGAAAATCTCCGGCTTAGTCCTTGGCATCAATAGGAAGGACTAGGAAAGATCACTACCAGGAATTCTGGAGCATAATGAACTGCCAAACAATGAACTAGTAGGTATTACCAATCTACCTGAATCTGTTCCTATCACACCTCTTTATCATTGTTCCCTCCTTTCAATGCATGATGTATTTATGTACAGCTCCCTAGATCCACAAAGAAGACAGTTTAGGATCTGCTGGTAAATCTCTGGATAATCCAGAGTAGATCACTAAACATTTCTGATTTCCAGCTGCTTAAGAGCATCACTACAGAATCTGGGGCAATATATTTTTTTTCATGGAAAGACTGAAAAGATCCATTTAAGTTCTTCTGTCCTGTATCTGGAACAAATTCCCAACTCAGTTTTTTAATTCCGCACCAAATTCTAGTTGGTGGCTTGAACGGATGTATGTATATGGTGTGTGTGTTTGCATTTGTGCACGTGCTCATATATTGCAAATGCCTGGCAAACATAAGTCAGTTTGGAAATGGCTGAAACAAAGGACTTCAGAGTTCATGAATGGCCAACTGGCACAGACAAGCAAGCACCGGAAACAGTGGGCCATGTCTAAAGAACAGCTGATGCTCCAGGAAGACTAGCTGCAGTCTAATTAAGATTGCATTAATATCTATCTTTAATTTATTTACTTATTAGATTGATTTGTCGCCCATCTCGCTTCAAGGTGACTCTGGGCGGCTTACATTAATGCACTGTTACCCAATTCCTAGAGAGAAGGTAAAATTCAGGAGTAGCTGACTTGTAGTGTATTTTCTTTAAAAGTTGAGTCAAATTTACTCAGATTGCCAGCACAACATTCTCTGCTGGGGGTGGGGGGGGAAGGCAACCAGGTGTACACAAGAACTGCCTTGCAGGGTATGACTGAAGATGTGTCTCCTTCAAAATTCTCTCTCCAACACAAATTAGGCAAAAATTAAGGGAATTTCATAATAAGGTATGGGCAGCATGATGGCTCAACGGTTAAGATGCTGGGCTTGTCAGCTGGAAAGCCAACAGCACGGGTTTGAGATCCAAGCATTGTGTGATGGATTGAGCTCCTGTCTTTGCCTAGCTCCTGCCCACTTAACAGTTTGGAAGTATGCAAATGTGAATAGATAAATAAGTACCACTTCAGTAGGAAGATAACAGCGCTCTGTGATGTCATGCTGGCGACATGACTGCAGAAACGTCTTCAGCCAGTGCTGGTTCAATGGCCCTTGAAACGGAGATGAGCACCGCCCCCTATAGCCATTATGACTAGCAGAGTAAAATCCACAGGGACTCCTTTCCTCCTTTCCTTTCCTTTCCTTTCCTTTCCTTTCCTTTCCTTTCCTTTCCTTTCCTTTCCTTTCCTTTCCTTGCCTGTCCTTTCCTTTCCATAATAAGACACGAGTCAGACAGATGCCCCATTGGGTGTTGCCAAGAAATAGTGCTCAAATGTATACCTAAATGTGGAAGATCCATTTACCATCATTACTAATAACTAAAATAATTGGCCTCTAAGAATTTACCTAGTTCTTTTTAAAAGTTGCATTGTCTTCCACTGGAATGTGTGGTAACTACCCTAAATCCACCACTATTCAGTATTACTGGATCAAACTGAGCTTCACAATGTTTCAAAAGTATAACCCATTGTTTCTCTATTTAAGCTTGTCTCTTATTTTTCTAAAGTTCTAATCCTGCTACTATTTTTCTAAACTAACCATGCAATCCTAAACAGATCTATCTGAAATCCATTCCAATGAAAGCGGGACTGAACCAACACCTACAAGATTGTGCTATAAAAATGCTAAATTCTTAAATCTCTGTAGAAAACTATCACAGCAACAGACATTTTTTTTCTCTCCAAGTCAGTACAATGCCAGAAAGAAACTATAAAAAGGGGCTCAGAAATCTGTTCATATGTCTCTCTGTCCATCAGCCAATTCTCTGAAAATCGAACAGAAGGAAGCCAAATGTGGCATGACAGAAAAAGCCAGCAAAAAAACTTGAGTTTGAAAATAGACTGAACCTGGCCAGGGGGTAAGAGAGAAAACATTCCAGAAAAAAAAAATGATGGATGAGAGAGAGAGTTGGGCAGAAATCCAGAATTTGCTAAGCTCCTCTCTCTTGTCCCAGATTATTTATTTATTTATTTATTTCTATTCCTGCCATACCAGAGTTTACAGTAATTTCAAGCAACCCAAACATTTATATAAAATGTCCATGGCAGGAACTAAAATATGTAAAATTCTAAAACCTCAAAACTGTAAACATTACAAAAACAATCAAACTGAGTATCCTTTTACTCATCACAGGCTCTCCAGAAAAACTTAAAAGACATAAATTTATAAAGCAGAACGAAAGTATAAACAGAAAAATTCAAAAAGCAGGAACACTTTTTTGGGGGTGCTGAAACATTCTTCTTGTGTTAAAAAAAAATTAAATCTTTATTCGGGAAAGTCCAAATTCCTTAAATTTAGCTGCAGGAAAGTATCTCTAATGTGCTCTGTTCCATTAAAGGAAATCTGGAGCTGCTTTTAACTTCTTTCAGTCAGAAGAAAGTGACAACCTGAGTGAGAAAAGAAGTGATGGAGAAATATCATAGTCTAACAACTGGAGGCATGTCTCGTGAGAAGAAATAAAAGTATTTTTGAGGAGAAAAAGATATCAAATTGGCAGCATCTTCTCCGACAGTCCCCCAATCACATGACCCAGAATGGCACATGCTTCCTCATCCAAACAAATAGAGAAACATAGAGAGAGGTAACATGAGGGGCAGCAGAAACACAAACATACACAAGTACAGTAGTGACCCAGAAGAAATGAGAGTTCTCCTATGGGGTTAAAAAGAATTCCAGAGTCCTGCTTGCTAGGCTTTTCACCTCATTTTATACTCTTACCATGTTCTTTGTACAAAAATTAGAAACGTAGGCCATGAACCAAGTTCTCTCTCAAAATCCCTGCAACTTAATCTGCTGGCACTGAAAACTGCTCGCAACTCTAGAGAAAGGAGGCACTGGACTTCAATTCCCCAAAATCCCAATGTTGGTTTAGAATGACACAAGTTTCTAGTCCTTGTGGTTAAGAAGATATACTTAACAATGAAAGCAATGCCTATTGAATTTTTAGAACCAAGGAGAGTGGCTGAGTTAAATAACAAGGTGGATTCAAGTGCTCCATTTAAGACACTGCTTTTTCCCATAATAACCAAAATGTGGTACGTAAATAAGAGAAATCATATATATTGTTGAACATCAATTTTAAAGGGGCATGTTTTTTCTTTGGCATAGAATCAGAAGCCTTGTATCCATAGCATGGAGTACGAACTGCTTGGAGAGTACAGAGTGTATTGCTTGGAATACCTTATTCACATTCTTTCCATTATCTCAAAAATATCAAAGCTAGGGAGACTTATTTCACCATCTCATGTTTGAGAGGTTGCCAGCTATTTCCTGCTTTCTGGCTTGGTTATTTTTCCCCTCAAGTTGAGGATATTTTTTTTAAATTCATGACTATGAGTGGTGTCCCCATGACAGATCTGTTCCTTACCTCAGATGATTGACTTAACTGCAGCAAGAAATCATACACACACACTTGAAAAATACTATTACATAAGTGAAAACTGTAATCAGAGTCAGTGTTTCTACACAAATTCCCATTTGTATGGTGTCTCTGTAAAATGCTATTTTAATCTTAAAGAGATTAAATCATCCAACCTTGGCCATTTTTTAAGACTTGTGGGCTTCAACTCCAGAATTCCCCAGCCAGCATTGCTGGCCAGGGAAAATTTGGGAGTTGAAGTCCACAGGTCTTAAATTGGCTAAGGTTGGACACCCCTGATCTAGATGATGCAGCTGATTTGCGAGAATTACTTTACTTTAAACAAGCCCCGCCTGTCTGATGTTAAATCTAAGCTCCTGGCATTAAAATGGACAATTAAACAAAATGTTCTGCTCATATGATATGCCAAACATTTCCAAACTTTCTCAATGCTCCTAGGCCAAAATCCTATTTTATGGTGCCTTTAATGTCTCAGTAATATTTTCAAGGTACCCCTAAGCCAGAACTGTGAACTATCTCAAGCTATTAGTTGCAGTGTCCAGCAGATGTTGCACATCACTGTTTTGCTCAAAAATTTAAAATATCCCATAGCCCTCTGAATTTGCTGTGGCACCTTAGGGTATTGCCACACAATTTGGGAACCACAGTGCCCCATAAGTGTATCACACATGTTCTACAAATACAGTATTTATACTGAGAGATGCAATCAGCTGACCAGATATTCACCTGTCTATGCCCACACTTATCTAGATCACTTACTTCAATAATACACTGTATTTTAGATATATGTTTAAAAAACATGAATGTGAAAATCCCCCCCCCGATGTTGTTTTTATAGTTTTGGCATTGCATTGCTTTTAATTAATAGAGCAAGGATACAGCCTAAATGGTTGGAACGCCTGTCCTTGGAAGGACAAAATTATGTTACATAGAAAAAGTCAAATCTCTCCTTGCTCTTATGTGAGGTCTTTCTTGCTTATCTCTGCTTTGGTCCCTCAAAAGTGAACAGCTACAGAATTCCAAGTTTTACACTGAATTCCCAACAGTCTAAAAGATGCAAGTAAAATGAGATATAAGTGTAGGGAGATTCAATTTTATTTATTTATTTATTTATTTGTTTGTTTGTTTGTTTGTTTGTTTGTTTGTTTGTTTGTTTGTTCATTTATTCATTCATTCATTCAATTTCTATAGTAGGGCATCTCAGCCAATAACTCTGGGCAGCTTACAATTATATAATTGTATATATTACAATTAAAATACTAAAAACATTTGAAAAGAATAAAAATACTGAAAACATCCAGATTAAGAACAAGATACCTGGCCAGTTAGCAATGTAGCCTGGATATGGGGACCTTAGCACCCCAGGCATGGGAACATAGCCAGGTTTTTAGAGCCTTACGAAAATCTTACAGACCAACAGATCACCTCACGCAGTGAATCATGTAAATGTTAAATTGCAGAACAGAGAACCCTGAGGCAACCACAAAGGGCCATGGTCCGGATCTCTCCCCCTCTGTCAACACCGACTGGAACTGGCCCTGGAGAAAGGAAGAGAACCAACACAATACCGTGTCGCCCACCCCCAATTCCCAGAGATGGTCCAGAAGGATACCATCATCAAATGGCACTGAAAGGTCAAGAAGAGCCAGGATGGATGTTCCTACTGGAGCCCATCCATGAGCATGATCAATGCTGTCTCAATCCCAAAACCAGGTCTTCATCCTGACTGAAAGGATCTAGATCAGGGGTGCCAAACTGGATTTCTTTGAGGGCCGGATCAGCATTGTAGTTCTCCTCTGCAGGCCGGGGGGGGGGCCCGGGGAGCGGGGGGCAGACGGGACAGATGCCTCCTGCAGCACTTTACCGGCCAAAATGGGGTCTGTGGGGGGCCGTATGCGCCCCCCTCCGCACGGCCCATTTTCAGCCTTCCCAGTCTCCAGCAGCACTCTGCGCGGCCAAAAACAGGCCGCGTGGATTCCCCACAAGGCCCCCGCGCGGCCCGTGTTTGGCCGGCAGAGTGCTGCTGGAGGCCAGGGAGGCCGAAAACAGGCCGCACAGAGGCCCCAGGAGGCCCACGCACAGCCCCTTTTTGGCCAGCAGAGTGCTGCTGGAGGCTGGGGAGGCCAAACACGGGCCACGCAGGGGCC
>QLTV01002677.1:2208623-2228258 GCA_003457575.1 Thermophis baileyi
CAGACCAGGGGTGCCAACCTGGATTTCTTGGAGGGCCGGAGCAGCATTGTAGTTCTCCTCTGCAGGCCGGGGGGGGGGCCCGGGGAGCGGGGGGCAGACGGGACAGATGCCTCCTGCAGCACTTTACCGGCCAAAATGGGGTCTGTGGGGGGCCGTATGCGCCCCCCTCCGCACGGCCCATTTTCAGCCTTCCCAGTCTCCAGCAGCACTCTGCGCGGCCAAAAACAGGCCGCGTGGATTCCCCACAAGGCCCCCGCGCGGCCCGTTTTTGACCGGCAGAGTGCTGCTGGAGGCCAGGGAGGCCGAAAACTGGATCCGGCCCGCGGGCCTTGAGTTTGACACCCCTGATCTAGAAAATCCATCTCATCCATGGTTCTCTGAAGCTGCCAGGTGACCATTCTCTCCACCACCTTCCCTAGAAAGGGGAGACTGGAGACTGGATGAAAGCTGACCAGCCTAACCAGGTCAAGAGGGGGTGCACCACTATCTCTTCAAGAGCCAGTAGGACCAGTCCCTCTCTCAAAGAGTTAACTATTGCCCAGACCTACTCACAGGTTCCCTCCCCAAGGCCTTAATTAGCCAGGAGAGGCACGGATCTAACACACAACTGGCCAAAGTAGCAGCTGAGAGAGCCTTGTCCACTTCTTCAGGTCTCAAACGCTTCCCAGATCACTTGCAAGATATAGACCCCACCACCTCCATTGACTCTGATATAAAGTAGGGGTCCAACATACAGTGACTAAATGCGACCAATTTTGTCTGCCAGATGTATGTGCTGCCTATTCTTCACAGCAACAGGTGGACTTTGGCATTGCTCCCTCCAAGGGACTGAGTCACCTGAAACACTGGGCGCCTATCAGCAGACACAATAAGGGCAGAGAAGTAGTTATATTTCGCCACCCTTATTGCTATAAGGTAGGCCTTAATAGTGGCTCTTTGTTGTTGTTGTTAGTTGCGAAGTCATGTCTGACGCATTGCGACGCCATGGACAATGTTCCTCCAGGCCTTCCTGTGCTCTACCATCCTCTGGAGTCCATTTAATCTCACGCCTACTGCTTCAGTGACTCTATCCAGCCACCTCATTCTCTGTCGTCCCCTTCTTCTTTTGCCCTCAATCATTCCCAGCATTAGGCTCTTCTCCAGTGAGTCCTTCCTTCTCATTAGGTGACCAAAGTATTTGATATTTAATAGTATTTAATACTGAAGTATTTAATAGTGGCTCTAGCTGTGTCCAATTGTCTTTGTGTCAGGCCGAAACCATTTTCTTTGGATCTTTGGCCTGCCACACTTTATGCTAGTTTAAAATGTATTCTTTGCTATGGGAATTTGGGAGGGGCAGTTGCATGACACTTTGCTCCCTGTCTTTTGTCAGTGACACTTTAGGCATCTTAACCTGCTTAAATTCCCTTAATTCCATCATATACCACAGGGAGTGGTGGAAACCCTGGGCAGGGAGAGGCCGTTCAGGAGTGATCCAATCTAAAGCCACCAATGCTTTGGTATTCCATGCAACCAAAGCTGCAATCAGACCAAGTAGCAGGTTTTTCAGAATAACCATAAGCTCCCTCTGGAACCCAATGGGTTCCATTAGTCTTGTGGGGCAGGCTGATCCAATAGTTATTCCAATCACAGTATTAATTCTGTAGGGTTGTCTATAGAGTAGCTCCCATAAAACCATGTAGTTCGTGGGAAAGGGGTTTCTAGGCCTTATCATTGCAGAGAAAAGCATAAAAAAGGACAAAGACAATTTCTGCTCAGCACTTTAAAAACACCAGATGGCATTATCAGCCTTTCTCTAAATTAGGAGATAGGGTTAATGGACCTCCACAAGTCTTCCCTTCCTGAAGATATTGAATTATTCCTTATAAAACATATAGACCAAGTATATTCCAATCACACTACATAATGATGGGAGTCAATTTATAATCAGAAAGAGGCCTTTAACACAAATCAGAAAACTGGAGAACCAAAAAAGACAGAATTAGAATGAATCATATCTCCTCTGCACAATTAGCTAGAAAAGTGAGAAGATATGGTTATCTTCAATTTCTCACTCCAATTCCTTCTTTCAGTAAGTATTTCTATTATCAGAAGGAACACGAATTCAGAAGATTACAAACGGTACAGATTTCTTCTGGACATGCAGTATCATTTGACCCAGAAACACAAAAATACAGCAGTCCAATGAACCTTCTATTTTTTTAATCTACAACTGAAGAAAATGCAACAATGGAATCAGACTGTCCTTCGGATCCCACTGCATCACACATGGGATTTACCTATTGTTTTAATAATAACACATCCACCTAATTGAAAATATCCTTTTAAGGATCGTACAGTGTGATGATCAAGGACTGCTAGCAAAAGATGAAAGAAGTTGGGACTAAACTAAATTTGACGCCAGGGTGTGCCTTAAATATTTTAAGTTGGCTGCTGGTGTGCCTTAAATCTGTTAAGTAAAATAAGTAATAAGCTGGTGGTGTTTTTACCCTCAGAGGCACTGAGGTTCAGCTGCTGCTGGTAAATGCCAGGTCAGTCAATAATAAGGCTCCCCTCATCCAAAACCTTATTGAAGAAGAGCATGCCGATCTGGCATGCATCACCAAGATCTGGCTGACTCTTGGAAATGTGACCAGGGGTTTAGGGTTTGGCACAAACCAAGACCCCAGGGCAGGGGACTTGGAGAGGGGGGATCTTTTTTGGCCTTCAAGGGACTTGCTCTCCACGTTTCTGGCTGTGAGATACTGTTCCTGAAGCTGGGCTCACAGAATCAGATTGGAGTGTTACTGCTGTACCAGCCTCCCTGATTGAGCTGCTGGAGACCCTCTCAATGATGGTAGAGGAATTCCTCAAGGCTTATGGTCCTGGAGGACTTTAATCTGCCATCCCTGGGCTTGGCCTCAGAAGCAGTCCAGTTCAAGGACCACCAATGGCAGATCATCTCGGGTCCGACTCAGGACAGTAGAGTGGCCACATGCCGGACATGATTTTCTTGTCAGAGCAATGGCAACATGACCTGGTGGACCAGTCTGTTTCCCCCTTGTCATGGTCAGGACACGCCCTGCTGTCCTTCAGATTCTCTTATGCCATTCCCCTCCACAAGGAGGCTGGACCCAATCAAGCAATCTGTCCCTGGCAACTGATGGACCTGAATGGGTTCCAGAAGGATATCGTGGGGGCTTTGTTGCAGTCCTGCCAAAGATCTGGTAACATTCTGGAATCAAAGGGTGGCTGAAGCTTTGGACAGGATCGCGCTTGTGCGGCCTCTCGACCCATCGCTCCCAACCCTCCCTGTGGTTCAGAGGAGTTGCAGATTCTGAAAAGGATTAAGAGATGCCTAGAGCACCACTGGTGGAAAACGAGAGATGACTGTGACCAGACACAACTTAGAGCTGCTACTAAGGCCTATCTTGTGGCAGCAAGAGCAGTAAAACATCGTTTCCCCACCCTTATTGCATCTGCAGTGTTCACCTGCAGCCCTGTTCAGGATCACTCGGTCCCTCCTAGGGCAGGAGGCCTGGGGTGGGGGTGGGGGCATCTCCAAGACCTCACAGAGGAATTTGTTCCACACTTAGACAGATAAAATTGCTCGGATTTGTTCCCAGTTGGAACCCCTGCTTGGTGCTGGGCCATGTGAGATGCTGGGGAAAAGTCTTGCCCATTTATCTGGGAACGGTTTGATCCTGTTGGACCTGATGAAGTGGACTGGGTCCTTGATGTTGTCAGTGCAACTACCTGTCAATTATATCCTTGTCCGTCCCAATTTGGTGAAAGCCTCCAGGATGATAACTGCCAGGTAAGATCAAGCACTGATAAATTCCTCACTGCAGGAGGGGACGTTCCTGGGGCCTTTTAAGGAGGTCCTGGTTTACCTTCTCCTAAAAAAAAAATCATCTCTTGATCCCACCTCTGGACAATTTTCATCCAGTTTCCCAAAAGCTGGTTGCCTGGCAGCTTCAGAGGCTCTTGGATAAAATGGATTATCTTGACACTTTTCAGTCAGGATTCAGGCCGTTATGGGACAGAAACAGCACTGGCCTCACTTGTTGATGACCTCTGGCAAGAGCGGGATGTGGTAGTGCAACCATCCTTACTCTCCTTGACCTCTCAATGACCTTGGATACCATAGTTATCCTTTTGGGCCAGCTGCGGGGTATGGGGTTGGGTGGCAGAGCCTCGCACTGGTTTGGCTTCTTTCTCCAAGGCCAGTCCCAATCAGTTTTGATAGGAAGAGATCCAGCCCACGGCCGCTCCTTTGTGGGATGCCACAGGGCTTGGTACTCTCTCCACTCCTTTTTAACATCCAAATGAAGCCATGGGTGAGGGCATCCATCACCATGGGTTGAAGTATCATCAGTAGACAGATGATACTCAACTCTGTATCTCTACCCTGGTAACCCGTGATGCTATTGCTGCCCTATCACGGTGCCTGGAGGCTGTGGGGGTCTTGATGGGGACTAAACCCTGGCGAGACTGAATGGCTTTGGGTGCATGGAGCTTCGACATCTGGGACTTTTGACGTCTTTAGTTCTGGGTGGGGTTGCACTCCCCCAGATACACAATTTGGGGGTTCTCCTGGACTTGTGACTCCTGCTCAAAGAACAGTTGGCAATTGTGGCTAGGAGAGCCTCTGCCTGCACAACTCTGTGTTGTGCCAAAGTTGCAACCTTTCCTAGATCAGGAGTCCTCCACTCAAGTCATTCAAGCTCTGGTCAGCTCATGCCTAGACTATTGCAATATGCTCTACACGGGGCTACCCTTGAAGAGTATTTAGAAGGTACAACTGGTGCAGAAATCTGTGGCGTGGGAATTTTTGTGGCTCTTAGGGTACCCACATTATACCACTGTTACGTGAGCTGCATCGGCTGCTGGCTGGTTTCTGGATACAATTCAAGTTGGTTATCACCTTTAAAGCCCTTCATGGTACGGGTCCGGGGGTATCTGAGGATCCGTCTCACTCCACCCCACTTATGCTGGCAAAAGGGGCATGCTGCAGACCTCGTCAGTTAAGGAATTTCTGCTGGCAAGGTCCAGGGGAAGAGACTTTTCTGCCACAGCTCCTGCCCTTTGGAACTCATACGACCAGAGGTGAGATCTGCAGCCACCCTACTGACCTTCCTAAAGGGCCTGAAGACCTGGCTCTACCAGTTGGCATAGGGCCCCAACGGGGGTGCACCATTCTGGAGATGGCTATCGGACTAAGAGAAGATCCCACCTCTCCCCATGTACTTCATGGTCCCCTCCTCCCATCTTTTAATTGTAATTTTTATTGTTGTTGTATGTTGTTTTATCATTTTAATGTTTACTGGTTTTTAATGTTTGCAAGCCGCCTGGAGTCGCATCTAGATGAGATGGGCAGCACACAAATCTAATAAATAAATAATTTCACAAGATCAGCACAAGACAATAATTGCACTGAGGCTTGGGAAACTACTCCAGAAACACAAGTTAAATATCTGGCCAGCACATTTTACTTGAAATAGGTGAAGTATCTTTTTTACTCATTTCCTCATTCCACAAACATTGTTCCTTTTGTGGGCGATGGAAAATTAGTTCCAGACGAACTCTCCACTGGAAAGTGATTCTATTAGGAGATTCTCAGCGCTATCAAGGTGTTTCGCTTGTTCAACTCCAGTGCTGTTCAGTGGGATGTCTCAAAAGAACAGGATGCACTTCTGGTGTCAATCCCTTCAAGTATCAGTAATACTTCCACCATTATCCCAGCCTGAAACATGATAATTCAGTACAGACCCTCGGCTGGAAGTATACTTAGATCTCTGCATCCAAAGTGTAGACCCGTATCAGTTCCAAGACTATCTGGTCCATAACAGGTTTGGAAAGATCTTCACTGAACACCTAAAAGGTAAATTAAATTAAAAAGTTTTAGCAAAGCGGGGGGGGGGGGGGGATTCCTGGAAACATTAAAATGAAAAAAAAATTCTGAAAAAATAAAGAAAACCGGGGAATCCTGGCAGGATCAAGTAGGCAAAATACTCTTCCAGAATATAAAGTACCCTGTAGCCAATTGGGATGCATATTTTTTGCATACTTTCCCTCACCAAGAGAGGTTTGAAGAATGCAAAAATTCAACCTGACCACAGCTGGCAAAGGGACAGAAGATATGGGTGTAAATACATCACATAAAATGATGCTTCTCTCAATTAATGCTCATTCCCTTAACAACTGCAATCCTATTTCCAACTTCCCTGTTGAGCATCACAGCACTGGCTTTTATTCTTATCCTGCAAAGAAGCTCCAATGCCTGAAATAGAAGATGGATCTGCAAAGCTAAAATATATATGCAAGTACATTTTGGGTTTTTAAATATTATGATTCCCATAATTTCTCCATGTTTTACAATTTAGCATTCATCATCATCTCTATCTGTGAGATTCCACAGTTTTGGTAAGGGCAAGCCTAAGTCTAAGCAAGGATACGGCCTAATTGTCTCAATTAAAGCAGATCTGTGATTGATTCTCTCATCTTTTTGCAAACAAATGGATTAGGACCACTGAACTGGGTGAAGATTAGCTTTCCTGCCCAATGCTATTTATCTAGCTGAAATTGCTCTGCGTATGATATAGATGTTATTTGCTCCGTAGAGTACATGCATGTTTTAATGCAGTTCAAAGGAACCATGGCTGTATTAGTCACTTAAAAACAAAAACATGTAACCCAGCTATGGATACCTCAACTCATTTCACAACTCGAAATTTTATTATTCAGTTAACAGCATGCCCAACTGTGAGTATGGACCTAATGGGCTTTTTTATTTTTTAAGTTTTGACTTAGCATATAGTGTGTGCACTTAGCTATTGTGATTTGTAAGCTATAGGGTATGTCTTATTGACTTATGGGTGTTTACTTATATAATTTATAATTCACATACTTCAACAACTCTGGTTGGCTGACATAAGGTTAAAACTTCCATATTTCAAAACATTATGAGAAATAACAACAACATCTTCAGCTAACATCGCCTGCCTCAAATGCTCAACAGAAAAACCAGATTTTCACTGGTTTTCCTGAAATATCTAGACCTGGGAAAAGACCACCAAGAAACCCCAGTTCCATCCAAGAACCTGTCTCCTCAGCCTCCCAAGGAGCAGGGACCAGAGCATCCCCTGCAAACTGATCAAATAGGACAGACAGATTCTATCTGTGATCTGAGCCCAAGCCACAGAGTGGCTTTATAGGCTAAGGCGAGCTTCTTGAAAGTCCTCAAAACCATACCGGCAACCATCGCAGTACCTACAATACAGATTTAACTCTGCTATAGCAGCTCTCGCTTGCCAACATGTGGGCTGCCACAATCTGTACCAACTGCAATTTCCAGGTAGTCTTCAAAGACAGCTCCAAATAGAGAACAGTTCCAGTAATCCGATGTTGACATAATGAGGGCATGAGTAACAGATGCTAAGGTTTCACTTTAAAAGGGGGGGGGGGTAGGCACCTTAACTGGCAAAACAGTCAGAGCTGGGCAAAGGCTCTTCCTAACCTTCTAGAAGGAACCATGAATCCAGGAGAACTCCCAAGTTGCAACCTACCTCTTCTGAGGGAACGCAACACTATCCAAAGCCAGTGAATGCTTATGTACAAATAGCAATTCTGTCTTACTGGGATTCATGCCCAAAGCCCTTATTAGCTTCACATTTCAAAGAACGACAAGACTTGTAACAAAACTATCTACCACAAATGCTGACAAAATCCTCAGGTATGAGATGGAAACAGAGCAGATCAATAAAATGTCCAGGGTAGATCATTTTAATCAATCCTCCACCCTTGCTGAGGTCCCTTAAGGAAACGAACTACAAACTGAGCATGACAAAGTACTAATTACATCATTGCCATTGAAGCCATGAACTCCCAAGTTATTCCAGATCCCATCCTCAGAGCATGGAAATTACCGTATTTTTCAGACTATGACACACTCCCCCCCCCCGCAAAAAAGTGGGTGGAAATGTCTGTGCGTCTTATAGACCGAATACGGCCCTGTTTTTGGCCTCCCGAAACCCCCTCGTGTGCATCCCGTTTTTGGCAAAAATGGGACGTGCTGAGGGTTTGGGAGGCCTGCAGAGTGCTCCTGGGGGCCGGGGAGGGCAAAAACTGGACGTGCGGAGGCCAAAAACTATTTTTTTTCTTGTTTTCCTCTTCGAAATCTAAGTGCATCTTATAGTCTGAAAAATACGGTAAGTTATCCTGCATAAGAACCAGTTCATGCTAGCCCCACAATGAGATCTAGAAGCTCGATAAGATTGCTGGACAGCAGGATGTCTAGGAAGGCAGCAGAATCCCTAGCTTGTTACTGGAACAGAATTTCAGAAAACACAATCAACCCAAGTGCAGTAGGGTATCTAGGAACAGTCCATGCAAAATCAGCACTACTGCTCCCTGGCTTTCAATGTGTGGCTCCTGAAACTTATGAAACCCTGGATAATTCTCGGATGGGTCTAGTCTCCATTCTCAGCTAGCCATGTCACAATTATACACATTAAGTGCAACCTAGGGTTTGTTCATGCTAATCTGATTAAAACCACCTATAGCTCAGCATGACATGAACACAGCCAGAATGCACAGACCAGGATTGAGGAATTTGTATCTTTCAGTGTGTGTGCTTTTCCTAAACCTGAATAATGCTGGCTTGGGTTGACAGATACCAGGCAGAATCATAGGTGGTTGTTGTTTTTTTTACTAAGTGATCTGATTTAAAAAATGTGTAAGATAAGGACTGTATGTAGTTTAACATTTGCTTTGATTTTGGTATATTACTGTATATGCTTCAAAAATTTTTCCTAATATGGAAAGTTGTACATAGGCTGATTAAAGAAAGTTGGGAGATCAGTGGGAGTTTTTCCACTTCTGGTGCAGGTCAGGTGATAGCAGTGACTTAATATTTAAGAAACTGCACTACCCACATTTCAGTGTAAAGTGCAGAGGCTGTGAAGCAAGGATGCTAAATAAATAAGCAAACAACCCTATAAACAAAATCCCACACAGACAAGCTCCAAAACCTGACCCAAGTAGAGCTGAAAGACACAGAACGCCTTTGAGCTGTTCACTTCCCACCCTGCCTCCCCCTTACCTGCCACCACGGTCGCTCTGCTTCAGCATCAGCAGGTACTTCCACTCCGTAACACTGCAGAGCAAGGTAGAGGACTGTCACAGCAATATGCTGTGGAGGGTGCTGGAGGCACAGGGGTCCATGGTAACTGTCCCGCAACAGAGCCCAAGCTGCTGCCGCCACCGGGGTCCGCTCCCAACTATGCCGGTTCATCCAGTGCTTCAGGGACAGTAAATAATGGAGAAGGTACTGCATAAAGAAAAAGACATCTTTCAGGGGTAATTGAAAACATGGGGGAGGAGAAGGAAAAAACCTGGTATCAACTTCTCTTGTAACAGGACTGTCCATTCAGTGCCTAAAGGCAGAGAAGACCTAAACCACCCCCACCCCCGTGTACTTCATGCACCCCATTTCTACCCTATGTCCCTCCTATGTAGCCTAGACCTTATGGGGGTGCTGGAAGGAGACACGGAAGCAGAGCACACGTAGCATGAGCAGCTCACACTGGACAACGCTGTCTCTCAGCTCCCAGAAATGTGTGTCCAGCTCCAGGGGGTCACTCCGAGGATGCAAGTACCTGAGAGGAGTAAAGAAAAATGCTGAAAAGTTTCTGTTTGCAAGTAAGCTGACTTGAGCCTTCCTCTCAGCTCCCAAGTTAATGGTGACCTTACAATCTTCTATGGCTTTCTGATAGGTTGGCTCATTTATGAAGGACATTTTTAATAGGAATAAATTTTATTTGATAGAACAGATGTATTTGTTTTTGAAAATTATCATGGATCTGAAGTTGTTGCTATAATATATAATTACAGGTAGTCCTCAACTTACGATTTATGACCTCTCCCACACCACCTTATAGTTCAATATATAACATTATTTAGCTAATTCATAAAAGCAACCTAGCAACCCTTTGAAGTTACAACAGACCAGAAAAAGAGGAGTTACAGTTGGGTCCCCTCCACGGTAACATGACCCCAATCTTAGACACTCAGCAATATGGCCACATTTATGGCTATTTGCAGCATTCCACGGTCACATGCCCATGTTCTACGATGGTTTTGCCAAAAACCAGCACATACATCCAGTAAATCG
The DNA here is from genome assembly GCA_003457575.1 of Thermophis baileyi. Classification (NCBI taxonomy): domain Eukaryota; kingdom Metazoa; phylum Chordata; class Lepidosauria; order Squamata; family Dipsadidae; genus Thermophis; species Thermophis baileyi. The sequence continues at coordinate 2,218,777 of QLTV01002677.1, forward strand.
ACATTTATGACTGCTGCATTCACTTAAACAACTGCCACAAAAAAATGTTGTAAAATTGAGTTGGTTAGATGGCCCAACCCATTTTACGACCATTACAACATATGGCTGTAGTGGGCAGGCTCCATTAAGGTTGTATGTTGAGGACTACCTGTATTAGAAAGAAGAAAGAAATTGCTGTAAGGCCAGGAAAATATTTTCCTTCAGGTCAGCTTTGCTAATCACTAGGGAAGAAACATCTCTTCTCACGCTATCTTACAGTTCAACATACAACAACATTCAGCTAATTCATAAAAAGCTTGGAAGCTATTTACAAACATAATCATTTGGTTCAGATCCCACTTCATCTCCAGGAGGAACACATAGTATACATAGCAATCCTCTCCTCGTACTTTATACTTCTCAGAACAGTTAGGTAAAACAATGGACTCAAAGCTCCCCAATATTATTATGACTGAGGTTTGAAGCTGGCCCTGCAATGTAGAATGTTTTGCCCAATTCTGCTTTCCTCATCTAGAATCAACGTAAGAAAATTTAATTGGGAGGAGGGGTTGGGCAGATAAAAAAAACTACGTTTCAGGTTCTTCGTAGAATTTCAAGTTTTTTCCAGAATTATTATTTGAAAGTTCAGTTGGACTTATGCCTGCATCCTACTTCATGAAGATAAACTTGGCTGTCCAAGCTTAACTTTTTTTTTAAATAGGAGTCTGAACTCTCTGCAGGTTTAAGAGATTCTGCTAAATCCCACTAAAATCTATATAAAAACTTAGGTTTACCTAATGACTATAATGTGCACTGGTATTTCTTACAGCCTGAAACAGCTTACGGAATTCACATCACAAGATGCAGAAAAGACATTTGGCTTACATGATGTCCACAGTTTAGATCTCCTGGGCTCAGAGGCAATGAATAACAATTGTTCAGGAGAACTCAAAGCAGAAAAGTGTAATTTTCCTGTTCTATTTATGGACTTCCTGAGAAAACCTGACCAATGTAAGAATGGATGAGGTCTTTTCCTAATCCACAAGGTCTTTTGGGGTTCCTGAATCTTACAAGGAAGTCTTGTGTATTAAGATGACTTAGCACAGTTGGAACTAAAGAATCAGATAAGGGATAAAATGCATTATAATTTAAAGCTAGTGGACCTATGACCTAAGCCAATCTTCTTCAATTTGCTCTTCTTCCAAGTATGTGAGGGATGCAATAGCCAGAATTCCTAACTAGTATGACCAAATACTGGAAATTCCACATTTTGAAAAACACCAGGTCCATCTGGCTACCCATCCCTTGATTCAGTGACTACTTTTACTGTAGTAGAGGTTCTCTTTGCAATGGGAAATGCCAAGCTGCAGGAAGCTGGTTTTGCTGATTCTAAGCAGCTACTTACTCCTCATACATCCAGCCTGCCCTTCATAACTACATATCCTGATCCCAATGATTATTACCTGTGGCTCACATTGATGATGTCTCTTATCCGCAAATGCTGTTCTTCTACCTTCCCAGCCAGATACAGTGCAGCCATAGCTACCAAGTAAGGATCATATGGCTCCAGGGGCACCTCCATAAAAAATCGGTGATAAATGGTGCATGCTGTAGCAATAGGGACAGAGCGCAGGCTTAACTTCACACCTGTTAGCAGAAAGGATTAACAGATTAACAGAGTTGGAAGGGACCTTGTAGGTCATCTAGTCCAACCCCCCGCCCAAGCAGGAGACCCTACACCATTTCTGACAGATGGCAGTCCAGTCTCTTCTTGAAAGCTTCCAGTGATGAAGCTCCCACAACTTCTGAAGGCAACTTCTGTTCCATTGGTTGATTGCTCTCACTGTCAGAAAATTTCTCCTTATTTCCAGGTTGAATCTCTCCTTGTTCAGTTTCCATCCATTATTCCTTGTCTGGCCTTCAGGTTCTTTGGAAAATAGCTTGGCCCATTCCTCTCTGTGGCTGTCCCTCAAATATTGGAACACTGCTATCACGCCTCCCCTGGTCCTTCTCTTCACTAGACATATCCAACACAGCTTTACAATTCTCTGCACTTTTTCTAGAGTCTCAACATCTTTTTTATAGTGTGGTGACCAAAACTGGATGCAGTACTCTAGGTGTGGTCTTACTAAGGCTTTATAGAGTGGTATTAGTACCTCACTTGATCTTGATTGTATCCCTCTGCTAATGCAACTTAGGACTGCATTGGCTTTTTTGGCTGCCACCGCACACTGCTGGCTCATATTTAGCTGGTTGTCCACTAAGACTCCAAGATCCCTCTCACAGTTACTGCTATTAAGCCTGGTTTCACCCAGTCCATATGTGTACTTTCGGTTTTCTTACAGCCTTACAGGAGATTCAGCAAGGAATTTTTAGCCCTCCCATGGAAGAATAAGGAAGAAAGAATCGAGACCCAACTTCTTGACTCAGAGATGACCTAAGCACAAGCAGAGAACGTAAGGTAAAGCCCATCAGGAAGTTCATCTACACAAAATTAATGGAAGTTGACAAGATCTGTCCTACTTGCAGAACTCTCATTGTAAAGCTGTTTAGGAATGGGAGACTTGAGGCCTAGTGGAATATGAAACAACACAGCTAAGATTCTGGGAAAATGGGAGTTGTAGAGGTTCAAAACCCAAGTATTTTTATCCAGTTCCTCCATCAGAAATAAACCAGTTCCCACTTTCTAGAATTCTCACAAATAAATGCAAACACACTGGAAATGTCTGCATGTGTCTACTCAAGTATAAGACACGACTAAAACTAAATAAGAAATAGAGTAAGTCACATCTATTTCACACTACTTCATGAAGGCCGCCAATCTAACGTCTTGCATTGTCTTTGACTTTAGGCCTATCCAGTAAGACCCCCTAACTCCAAGTGCCTCACAGATTGGCACTTTCTCCCAATACAGCAACTCCTTTTTCATAGGAATTGGGCATTACTAACCAAGGAAGGGAGATATTTTAATCAGCAGTAGCAACTCTTAGCTCACCTGCTTCCATGATGAACCTGCAGATTTTGAAGTGAATTCTGACATTTGCAGATAGCTGGCTGGTTTCCTGCAGTCTAGAGGGATTCATGGATGTTGGTTAGTCTCAGAGGATCTGCATAAGCAAGAGAAACAAGATAGTCAATTTAGGAAACACTCTTCCTTTACAAAACTTCTATGATTCTCTCTACAAACAAAACTCTCCTCACAAGTTGCTATTAATCATATATTATTTGGTTGCACTTTTTAACTGAAATTCAAACACCAGTTACCCATGTTTTCTACTCCAGAGTGAAGACAATCTAGGAAGAGTTACATTTTCTCAGTAAATTGAAGGACGCTTGTAGAGGAAAGATCATTGCTTTCCATCTTCTTATAGAACCAACTACAATTTTGGGGCAGGAGCACTATAGAACTCCTAGGAGCGCTAGCATTCTCAACCCTATTGAGCCTGTGTAATATTAAAACTTAAATACTGCCTCTGAAAACTTCCTAATATTCTTCTGAATCAACATTTAAGGGAAGGGTGAATAGTACAGCAATATATTTTATGCAGAGATCTTTGGCAGAAGTGGACCAAAAGTAAGACTGTAGTCCATCAATGGAGCTTTAGTCTGTTTTTTCGGGGGACAGAGGGGAGGGGGAATTGCAGACAATGGCTGAATTGATGCAGTCTGATGTTATAATGTAATTAATTCATTTATTTAAAGGCTACTGAAACTCTGCTATTAGTTCTGCACACAAAAATAGCAGTGTTAATTTTTAAGGGGATAGGTCCCCAACAGTAACAATTTGAGGAAGATGAAAAGAGAAGAGGGAAGAGACACATAAAGATCATTTAATAAGGCTGTTTCACGGGTAGCAAAGGTAAATACATCAAATGAGCTCTATAATACTATAGGCATTATACACCATAAACGATTATAGTAAGTTCCTCTTCTAACAGGTATACCCAAGACCAATATATTACAAAGATAATTGTGTTTTCATTATTTACAAAATGCTGAGAATGAATTATTGGGGTGGGGAAGCAAGTTGGGAGACAGATCATGCCTAGTTATAACAGACCCTATGGAAGTGTTCTTCAATCTGGGGTCCTCCACGTGCCATTGAAATGAACTACCATGATTCTTAACCACAACAGTCGGTTTGACCGGGACTCATCAGCGTCGCCATCCCCAACATCTCAACGGCACCCTAGGGGCAACGACCCCCAACCTCTTGGGCACCAGGGACCGGAGGGGGCGTGGTTTTGCGTGCTGCCTGCATTCCAGGGATGGGGCTTCGCTTGTTTGCGCGGAGCAGTTGCTGGCATGCCGCGGACCGGTGTCGATCCTCGCACCGGGGGTTGGGGATCCTTACCCTAGGGTGCCCCCCCCCTCCGCCTATCTTTCCAGAGCTGGAGGGTCTATTCAGGACCGGCCAGAAGTCGAAACTTTCGTGACGTGATGAATTTGGCTGCAACCACTTCCCCCAGCAGGAGATGGTACGTTTGATCTCACCTACGCTCGACCACTAGGCTGGCGGACAATTGGAGAGCCGGAATGCCCCGGGCACGAGCAGGCGCCGAGCCGCTTCCTGCTCAGTCTGTGTCCCGGTGGTCTCCTGGCGACTCGGCGACTCGTGCCCGGTCCTCAGCCTCTCCCGGACCACCCTCGGGCATGTTTCCCCCGCCTTTTGTTCTCTACCCTTTAACTCGGCTTGAGAGAACCAGACCAGGGAGTCCCTCCCGGTAGTCGCGTTGGGCCGTCCTCCGGCTTCGACGAAACGCCCGGGATGAGGCGCAAAGCGGAGATTCCCACCCCGCCGCCGAGACACAGAAGCAGCGGCGGCCAAGCGAGCCGTGCGCCCACGTGGACCGTCACGTGAGAAAGGCCTGCGAGGGCGCGCGCTGCAGCCAGCGGTGCCCCTTTGCACGGAGGATTGCGTTGGGCGCGCTACTCTCGCGCCTGCGCAATGCTTCGCGGAATCGATTAATGGAAGGGACCCGTCTTGGTCTTTTGTTTTCCGGGGTTTTTTTCTTTCCTTTTCGCAGCGTACACAGTGGGAATAGTGTTGTGAATAGTATTGTAAAAACATTTCATTACAAATAGCATTGTAAAAACTGGCTGCTGAACCAAAAAACATTACTTATTACTTACTTATTGAGGAGCTGTATACTGCACGAGCCAGAAAGGGCTGTGAAAATATCTACACAGACTCCTCGCATCCTGGACATAAACTGTTTCAACTTCTACCCTCAAAACGACGCTATAGGGCACTCCATGTCATAACAACTAGACACAAGGACAGTTTTTCCCCCCATGCCATCACTCTGCTAAACAACTAATTCCCACAATATTGTCAAATTATCTAGAAAGGCAGCATTGCCATCACTATTCTCATCTACCCTATTACCTATCTTCTTATGACTATAACTTTGTTGCTTGTATCTTACGATTTATATTGTTTACTTAGTATCCTAGTATGATTTACGGTATGTTGATTGCTTATTTAGTATCCTATGATTATCACTAAGTGGTGTATCTAATGTTTTATGATGAATGTATTTTTACAATGACTATTATAATGATCTATCACTATTGTTGCATGTACACTGAGAGCTTGTGCACTGGAGACAACTTCCTTGTGTGTCTCATCACACTTGGCCAATAAAGAATTCAATTCTATTCTACTTGCTTGTGTTTAAACTATTGTGCATACAGAGCGTTACAACTTAAATGGGATGTTGAAAAAATCCAGTCAACTACGCTTAACCAATCAACCTTGTTTAAACAAACGTGGATGTATGAATACAGCCTAAATGTGAATACAGCCTAACTAGTGCATTTTTCTTTGATAGCTTCTGTTAGTCATTAAGATGCCCTATGCCAGTTTTTGCTGCAAAAAAAAGGTAAAATGGTCACTCATTTGGACTCTCGGGTTCAGCAGAGGCTGGTTTTCACCAAAGTGCAAGGGCCTGAATTCCACAGGAAGATAATCCCTGGCAAGCAGTTCAGTAACACTAGAAATAGCAGGAAAATATTAATTTTGATGAGCCTTAACTTCAAAACTATTTTATAGTTTGTATGTAGCCAACTGGAAATTAATAAAGGGAACTTTTCCCCCAAAAAATAAATATATACAAGATAGTTACCAAGCTGTGGATTGCACTCTTTAGTGAGTTACACTTAGCCATTTGTCAAGACTTCCCTCTTCCAAGTTGGTTTGCATTAGTTTTAATGGTTACTTACTTATGTATTTTATCAAATTTGTACAACCACCCATCTCCCAAAAAGTAACTGGGTGGGTATACAGCAAAAAATATTTTAAAAAATTATAAGCATATCAAAAGCATTCAATTAATAAGCTTCAAAAAGCATAAAGCACACAAAATTAGATCAGCAGGAAGCGACTTCAACATTTCACCACTCCTCTGAGACCCGAAGGCCAGATGACATAATCACAGGACTTCGGGAAAATAAGTAGAGATGGAGATAGAATAGAATTCTTTATTGGCCAAATGTGATTGAACATACAAGGAATTTGACTGCTAGCTGCAGTTCGGCGGTTCAAATCTCACCGGCTCAAGGTTGACTCAGCCTTCCATCCTTCTGAGGTGGGTAAAATGAGGACCCAGATTGTTGGGGGCAATATGCTGACTCTGTGAACCGCTTAGAGAGGGCTGTAAAGCACTGTAAAGCGGTATATAAGTCTAAGTGCTATTGCTATTGCTATTGTCTCCGGTGCATAAGCGCTCAGTGTACATACAAGCAACAAGTGATAAATCATGATCATAATCATAAAATATATTCATCATAAGTGATAGTCATAGGATACTAAATAAGCAATCAATATAAATCATATTAGGAAACTAAATAAAACAATATAAATCGTAAGATACCAGCAACAAAGTTTTGGTCATAAGAAGATTAGGTAATAGGAAAGATGAGAAGGATAATAGTAATACAGCCCTACTAGATAGTTTGACAGTGTTGTGGGAATTAGTTGTTTAGCAACTGTTTAGAGTCCCTAGGGAGTTGGGCGGCATAGAAATGCAAATAAAAGTTAAAAGTTAAAAAGCAGAGTGATGGCATGTGGGGGGGAAACTGTCCTTATGTCTGGTTGTGTTGATGTGCAATGCCCTATAGCAGGGGTGTCAAACTCAAGGTCCGAGGGCTGGATCCGGCCCGCCAAGTGCTTAGATATGGCCCATGGGGCCGCCCTGGAAACAGTAAAGGACCGGCCCGCGGTGCCTCTGCAAGCAAAAACAGAGCTTGAGAGGGCTGCATGTGGCCCTCCTGAGTTTCATTTTCACTGGCAGAGGGTTGCAGGAGGCCGTCACAGCTGAAAACAGAGCCCGCAAGGGCTGCACGTGGCCCTCCCGAGCTCCATTTTCGCTGGCAGAGGATTGCAGGAGGCCGTCACAGCCAAAAACTGAGCCTACAAGGGCTGCCTGCAGCCCTCCTGAGCTCCATTTTCACTGGCAGAGGGCTGCAGGAGGCCGTCGCAGCCGAAAACGGAGCTCGGGAGCCCGTTTTCACTGGCAGAGCACTCGGGCCACCACAGGTGCCCCTGACACAAGTGACGTCGAGATGGCCATGCCCACCCTGGCCACACCCACCCCGCCCCCCCGAAGTCAAACACAACCCTGATGTGGCCCTCAATGAAATCGAGTTTGACACCCCTGCCCTATAGGGAAGAAGTTGAAACAGTTTATGTCCAGGATGTGAGGGGTCTGTAGATATTTTCACAGCCCTCTTTGACCTCACTTTGGGGGTGTGGGGCAGAGGTGGGTTCTTTAGAACTGGTAGTGGGAATTCCCCCCTGCTTGCCGAACCGGCAGCGATGGCCGGCTGGACACGCCCCCGAACTGGCTCTCTCAGAGGTGCCATAGGCGCCGCCAACTTGTTTTTTGCTTCTGCGCACACGCAGAAGCTATTTTTTGCTTCTGCACATGTGCAGAAGCTGGGTTTTTAGGACTGCGCATGCATGTGCAAAGCGCCCACACGCCCGCGCAGCACGTGAGGAAGCGAACCTGCAGCAAGGTAAGCCAGAACCCACCCCTGGTGGGGGAGGAGAATATTCCATAAGTTGGGCACCAGGGCAGAGAAGGCCTGCCTCCTTAGCCCTGCCAAGTGTAGTTCTTTGACAGGACCCTCAGTATGTCTCTCTTGCAGGATCTGATGGGATGGGCAGATGTAATGAAGAGAGTTAAATTTTAAGTGGTAATGTTTTTATTTCTCTTTTATTGTTAACTCCCTTGAGTGCCCTGTGGATGGACAGACAGATAGACAGAATATACATTGTACATTTTCTGTAACAAAATATTAGTCACATCCAAATAAAATAAAGGGAATCAACCAAAGACTTAATTTTGGTCGTAAGTTGAGGACTACCTTTACTGTAGAACATAAATTAAAAACAATTGTAAAAGATGTATCAAAATAATTCACTAGAGGGTGCTGTTTAAAATTCACTTACAAAATGAATGGTTTCATTTGCCAGTGCAATTTCAGCTTTTTCAATATAAACAAATTTTCTAGAAGTAAAATCTATTGACTGAAAGCAATTGGTTTTAACATCTAAGTAAACAGGAAGATTGTGCTGCACATGTAAAAACTAAGTCATTTCAACCAAACCTATCTTAGTTCAGTCCTTTAATAAAAAACAACGTATAGCTACCAGGTAATTATGAAGGGCAGGGATTTGAAACCTGGGCATGATAGAAAAAGGGAATACATCTGTTGAACATAGAATCTGGAATTTTTCTCCTAACAATAAGAACAATCAGATAGGGGAACCAGCTGCCGAAAGGGTAATGGCCCTCCTTCTTTGGATGAGTTCAGGGGTAGATGTCAGTCCCACCAACTTTTCCAGTAGGCTAAACAGTTGGATTGGTGTATTAAATAAGGAGCCAGAGGCCTGATGGCCAGGGGGTTCTAGCGACGTCATCAGAACCGGATTGGTGGTTGCCAGTCCGTGGGGGCCGCCATCGTTTTTTTAAATTTTTTTTGATTTTTTTTTCTGAGCATGCTCAGAAGGTGACTTCCAGCACTGTGCATGCGGTCGCCATCTTTTTTTGGCTTTATTTGTTTTATTTTTATTCAAATTGAAGCCCAGCGGCACCTCTACCTGGGATCGAACTCACAACCTCATGATTGTGAGGCAAAAATTCTACCTCTAGGCCACAGCAGCTATGGTTGGAGAGTGGTTGATTCTGCCTGCTACTAAGTGGCTGGTGTTTTTTTTTCTTTATGCTTTTAATGGTTTTTTTAAAAGGATATTTTATTGTTAATTTTTTTCAGTTCATTTCGTTGTTTTTAGGAAATGTTTTTTTTTAAAAAAAAATATTGTTTTTAGGAAATGTTTTATTTGTAATGGAGTATCCTGCTTTTAAGTGCAGGTTGGTCCTTGACTTAGAACTGTGTCACTTAACAACTGCAGGGATGCATGCATCTTAGCAACTCCTGGTATTAGTCCAAAGCAGGGGTCCCCAAACTTGGCAACTTTAAGACTTGTGGACTTCAAC
>QLTV01002677.1:2228506-2242709 GCA_003457575.1 Thermophis baileyi
CATTTAGTGCCTCTTCAAAGTTACAATGGCAGTGAAAAAAGTGACTTCTGCCCATTTTTCACACTTAACGACTGACGGTCGTTAAGTGTGAAAAATGGTCATAAGTCACTTTTTCACATTTTACAAGTTGGCCACTCCCACCCGGTCACACGACCGCCAAGCCACTCCCACCCAGTCACATGGCCGTCAAGCCACTCCCACCCAGTCACATGGCTGTCAAGCCACTCCCACCCGGTCACATGGCCGTCAAGCCACTCCCACAAAATTAAGCCACGCCCACAGAGTGGTAGTAAAAAAATTTGGAACCCACCCCTGCTGATGGCCATTTCCACCTCTGATTCTGCAATGAGATACTCAGCAGCTCAGTTTATAACATGAATTAAACCATATTTTATAAAATCTAGTGGAACCAAAACCAAACCAATCACATGATTACTGTATGTTTTGTGAATAAGAGCATTCCATTAAGTAAAAATTTTTGCTTTGGCTTAACATGATACGCGAACACAGTTTGTTAATGGTTTGGGTTAAGGGTCAAGTGTTTGGGGGCTGATTCGGTCATTTGAGAGCATGCGATCATATTTTATTCTCATGGGTGCTGTGAGATTACTCAGACCTAAACAATTACAGGGTATTGATATAGCAGAATACTGTCTATGTACTACTTTTCTGGGTTACTGTGCATACTGTATATCCAAACAAATCCTTGTAGTTCACTTCCCAAAAACCTTTTGGGGCCATTTGTAGTATGCAAACTTCCTTCTTTTCCTCCCTGTCTGTTTCAGATAGGGCAGGATGCCTCGTAGTTGCCAAGGGAGAAATAATAAAAAAATTCATTGAAAAAAGTGTTAATCCTATAGAGTGTTCATTTATCTTGCCTCACTGGAAAATCTCTAAGAAGGATATTTAAAATGTTCCTTAGCACCCCAGTCAGATTCTAGATCAGGGATAGATAATCAATTTACTGTATGTACACCCTCCAACAAGAGAGACTGTCACTGAGCTTTGGTAGTGCAATTTAGGCCCATTTTCAGGCTTTAACGTGGTTCCAAGTATGGGAATGGAAGTAATGTTTGGAAATCCATGTATTCCTTTCCCTAACTTTAATCCACCCTCAAAGGCAGAGAAATATCATCTATGCCCCTCCCAGTGATGTCATAACATCAACAGAAGGCTTAAAGCAGCAGTCCCCAACCTCCGGTCTGTGGCCCGGCACCGGTCCGTGGCATGCCAAAAACCAGGCTGCACAAACAAGCGAAGCCCCATCCGCGGGATGCAGGCAGTATGCAAAACCACACCCCGTCTGGTCCATGGAAAAACCTTTCTCCATGGAACTGGTCCCTGGTGCCCCAGAGGTTGGGGGGCACTGGCTTAAAGCCTCTCAGAAGGGTAGAAGTTATGAGTTGTGATCTCTGACCTCTCAAACATTGCTTATTCCTGGACTAGATCTCAGGGGTATGCAAACAAGTCAGTTGAATCAGAAAATAGGAGAGCATATTTCCAAACCGGCCAGGTTTAGCCCATATTCAGTTCCGCAAGAGAGTAGGATAAACACTAAGCTCAGTAGAACTCAAGAATGTTTTTTTTAATGGCTGGTTATAGTAAGCCACTATGACAATGAATTGTCTCCTCTTCATACTATGAGATGCATGAAGAGGTCTTGCTTACATCAGAGTGCTGAGAATTGGAGGAGCACAGTGCCAATTGACTGCAAGCTCTTTGTGTATATTAGCAGAAATACACTGGGTGCGTAATACCAAGTGGGAGACAGGTAATGGCTTTTAAAATACAATAGTTAAATGTGCCAAAGGAGAGAAGGTTTATTTTCTACAGTGTACTGAGATACTTCGTTTGTTCTGTTGTCTTTGGTTAAATAATTGTAAAGTGTTTTTGGTTAAGTTAACCTGTTTAATTTGGGGTGAAAGCCTGATCAATAAACAGGCCACCAGCAGGATCTCAAACCATCTTTGAGGCTTTACCAATCCTAGCAGCCAACCTAAGTTCCAGAACAGCTGAATTTGAGATAAAAGTTTACCCTTGAATCTTATTTCATTTTTCTGTCCCTCTGATGACCTCCCATTTGTGAGCATTCTAAATTGCAAAATTTTGTGGGACATTCTACTTGTAATGATAGTAGATTTTAGGAGAAGCCCTCCTACACTACCACCACTCACAATACTAGACAACACAGTAGCAACAGTAGAGACTTTCAAGTTTCTAGGTTCTATTATATCTCAGGACTTAAAATGGACACCTAACATCAAATACGTCATCAAAAAAGCATAACAAAGAATGTTCTTCCTGTGCCAACTCAGAAAGCTCAGACAGCCCAAGGAGCTGCTGATACAGTTCTACAGAGGAATTATTGAGTCTGTCATCTGCACCTCTATAGCTGTCTGGTTTGGCACTGCAACCAATCAAGACAAACACAGACTTCAACTGATAATTAGAACTGCAGAAGAAACAATTGCTACCAATCTGCCTTCCATTGAGAACCTGTATACTGCACGAGTCAAAAAAAGGTCTGTGAAAATATCTACAGACCCCTCACATCCTGGACATAAATTGTTTCAACTTCTACCCTCAAAATGACACTATAAGGCACTGCACGTCAGAACACCTAGACACAAAGGTAGTTTTTCCCCCATGCCATCACTCTGCTAAACAACTAATTCCCATAACACTGTCAAACTATCTAGTAAGGCTGCATTCTGTTATTCTTCTCATCTTTCCTATTACCTATCTCTTTATCTCAGAACAACTAGACACAAGGACAGTTTTTCCCCCCCATGCCATCACTCTGCTAAACAACTAATTCCCACAACACTGTCAAACTATCTAAAAAGGCAGTATTACCATCATTATTCTCATCTATCCTATTACCTATCTTCTTATGACTATAACTTTGTTGCTTATCACTATTGTTGTATGTACATTGAGAGCTTACGCACCGGAAACAAATTCCTTGTGTGTCTAATCACACTTGGCCAATAAAGAATTCTAAATCTATAAAATAAAGTTCTTCCCACTTCCCTCCATGATAGCTGGCGATAGCTTTAGCACCACATTCATTGAGTTCTTTGAAAGCCCTCCCTGAGCTTTTATCAGTGGTCGGTTGCTATCAGTTCGCCCCGGTTTGGGCGAACCGGTAGCGGCGGCAGCGGGAGGCTCCGCCCACCTGCCCGGACATCATCACAGATGATCTGCACATGCGCAGAAGGTTCTGCGCATGCGCAGAAGTGCCGCGTGTGCACAAAGCACACACACGCGTGTGCGCATTCACAGTTCCGAACCGGTAGCGAAGGTAAGTGAAACCCACTACTGGCTTTTATGTGTCGTTTCTCTTTTACAGATAGAATAAAACATCCAAAGGGGAGGATGTCTACAGGGGAGAGGATGGTATGCATAACTGTTAATAACTGCAAACCTTTAAACAGATCTAATAAAAGTTTCTTATGCGAATGAATCCATTGCTTCATTAAAGTCTTCTTGGCTCCTTTATAGGCACACATATATAGTTTTCTTGGCAGCAAACAGAAATGCTTTGCCATTGCCGTCTTCCTTTTCCCCCGATTTTTCAGTCTAGCCCTAAAACTGTTTTTTCCTAGCAGTCTCACATCCATGTATTAACTCAGTGGTTCTCAACCTTTCTAATGCTGCGACACCCCCGCGACACCCCCCCCCGCCGCTGCGACCCCCCTGCCCCCCCGACCCCTGCCCCGCCCCCCCCCCGCCCGCATGCACAGAGGGTAAAAGAACCCAAATGGCGGCATCCGGGCGGGTGGGCGAAGTCTCCTGCTTCTGTAGCTACCAGCTGTCCGGCGACCCGCAGGCACGGCCGAACCGGGAGCATTTCACCCCTGCAAGTGACGGTGGCACCAAGATGGCGGGCTAGCGCGCGCGGCGACCCCTGTGAAATGGTCGTTCGACCCCCAAAGGGGTCACGACCCACAGGTTGAGAACCGCTGTATTAACTAAACCCACCTCTGCTTAGCTTTTGATCCCACACAAAGTTCTCCAGATGCTGCCTCCTGCTGAGAAATACCGTATTTTTCGCTCCATAAGACACACTTTTTTCCTCCCAAAAGTGGGTGGAAATGTCTGTGTACCTTATGGAGCAAATATGGTGAATAGCAGCCGGGTCGTGGCGGCGGGGTCCTTTTACAGTGCTGAACCCTGCCTCTTCTGTCTGTTTACCACAGTGCAGGAGTCAATAGGCAGAGCTGGCACATGAGAGGACACCTATCTGTGGTCCTCTCAGGCTCTGCCTCCAGCCCTCATTACACTGCTGCTCCATATTCGACGCTCCATATTCACAGTGAGACAGGGCTCCATATTCATATTTTTTTTCTTGTTTTCCTCCTCTAAACCTAGGTGCATCTTATGGTCAGGTGCGTCTTATGGAGGACCCAGATTGTTGGAGGCAATATGCTGACTCTGTGAACCGCTTAGAGAGGGCTGTAAAGCACTATAAAGCGGTATATAAGTCTAAGTGCTATTGCTATTATAGTGTGAAAAATACGGTAATTTTTTTAACCATTCCATCTTATCTTGCAAGTAACTGAAGTCAGTACAGATAGTCCTTGACTTACAACCCTTCTTTTAGCAATCATTCTAAGTTACCATAGCACTGGAAAAAAAGTGGCTTGCGACCGGTCCTCACACTTATGAATGTCACTGCATGCCAACAGTCATGTGATCAAAATTCAGGTGCTTGGCAATTGGCATGTATTTACGACATATGCAACACTCCTAGATCGCGTGATCACCATTTGCAACTTTCCCAGCCGGCTTCCAACAAGCAAACTCAGTGGAGAAAGCCAGATTGGCTTAACAACCAGTAATTCATTAAGAACTGCAGTGATTCACTTAACAAGTATGGCAAAAAAAAAAAAATCTGATGCACCTCACTTAACAACCACCTTGCTTAGCAACAGAAATTCTGGTCCCAACTGTGGTCATAAGTGGTCTCTACTGAGGATTTGATTAAGAATTTTGGCCTTAGGGATAATCTATATAGAATAAGGTAGGAAGTGAGACTTTACACTAAAAATCTATCTTTATTACATATTATGATCAAAAATATAAAAGGGGGATATTACCCAAATGTTCACACACACACAGTTCCTTTTCAGGCACTTTCACCAGAAGCTTTTTAGATCGCAGATGCTTGTGAAAGGGATTGGCTAGTCTTACCAAAAAGCCAATATCATGGGGGGGGGGGGGAAACTACCCTATTAAGACCTTCAAATTTCCATCTTTCACGGACTTGAATATCATTCCAAGACTGGGATCATACCTCTTGCTAAAACATAAAACAAGGATGACAAACTGCAATTACTGGCCTCACAAAACAATCATAGCTAAAGTCAAATTATGACTTAGTGTGATGTGTGAATGCAGCCAAAAGTTTGCTAATCGCTTCTGAAATGGTTCTCAGTATTATTGTGGCTGTAAAGGCATCTGGAGGTTCAATAGCAGATGATGGAGAGATACCGGTAGGTGGGAACGAGTCTGGATGAAAAAGCATGTTGCCCAACCTTTGTTCCATCTGGTGAAAGCAACGAAGGTTACATATAAGACCCTTTTTCCTTAAGCACTGACCTTCCCACAAAACTATATATCATCCAAAGAAGCATGAAATAAACTGTACATATAAGGAGAAAGAGAAAAAGCCATAAAGTTGCAGAGTAAACTGGTTCCCACATTTCCTGTTACCATGGTTTCCATTCCCATATGTGCCAGTTTGCTACTAAAAAGGCTCCCCCCCCCCCCCCGTTTTCTTCTTAGGCTGGAGGAAAAAGGAGAGAACAGTTTTGCCTGAGAGATGATACCACTTAGCTAGAAATGATGTTGTTTTCCAGCATCCTGCAGGAGATTGGGCCAGGGAGGGAGGGAGGGAGGGACGGATCTACAGCCTAAGAATCAATCAGACCCATTAGGGCTACATCAAGCAGCTCGCCTTTTAAATATCTCAGGTATCAAGTCTCCTTGAAGTCACCGCAGATCATAGGAAAATGGGCAGAAGGCTAACTGCATACCAGAGTCCCCTGGGGGAGGAATGGAGAAGAAAACATTACAGGTCATGGGGGGGGGAGGGAGAGAGAGGGAGAAGGGGAAGAAAGAAAAAGGAGATGAAAATAAGTTTTCTGAGCAAAAGGACTGACAGCATACATCTTTGCCACCATCACCATCCTGCTGTTTGATCGTGATCTCACAAAGGGCTTGTTCTACTATTAGGCAGAGAGACGTGATGGCCTTAGAGAGCAGAGAGTGAGGAGAGCAGTAGTACTCCATATTGTGTTTGCAGGAAGCCTCCCTCTTTTAGTCAAGTCCAGTGGTCTCCAAAGTGGAGGCCACACACCTTAAGGGGTGCGCAAGACTTTCTGTCAGGGAACAGGAAGAAAATAGTTGCCAGCCCCACTACATATACCAGAACAAGAAAATAACTCCAAAGGAAAGGTTAAAACTACTTGATCAGCTATAGCAGCAGATTCTGATTGGTTTTATGTCCGTCCGTCCCCCCCACTTATATTCCTGTGAGGTGTCTGTCTTAGGCATTTTCTCTTCCATTCAGATTATTTTGCGTTTGAGTTGTGCTTCTCACCTTATCACCCTGGAAATGGATCTGGCTTATCTCCATCAAAGTCATATTTTAATGCTCTGTTAATAGAATGCTTATTTATATTTACTGTATATATCACATCCATTCTCTCTTCCTTTTCCATTTTTATTTGGGGGGGTATGATTTATGATATGCGTATATTAGTCTAGTGCAGGGCTGTTAAACTGAATGTGTCATGCCCTGGCCACGCCCATACCTGGTTTAGTGAAGGGGGGGAAAGTCGTGATACGTCACGTGACGATGTGACAATGCAAGTTTGATATCCCTGGTCTGGTGGCATTGCTTAACATTTTAATTGATCAATTCATAATATTATTATAAATGACAACTGCCAGTCCTGTCACCTTTTATATGTAGAACAGGACAAAGGTGGCCATTTTGTCCATCAGTGCAATAGCCTGCTTCCTAATATCATGGCTGAGGAAGAATGCTACGCTAGTGACAATCTCACCAGAACTCATAAGTAATTGGCCATATCCTATGGGCCAGGTCACTTTAACTGCTCTTTTGCAATATGGATTACAGTGTGGATAACCTTTTGGTTTCCATCCAATTTCCATAACTCTTTTCAGCTTTCAATCATACTCTCTAGCATAAACAACAGCATATTGCTGCATTTCAGGCACTAAAATTTCTTGGGCCAGCCCAAATGATTGGCAGTCAGGAGATGATGAACACAGCCCTCTGGTTACTACTAGATAATAACAGAATAACAGAGCTGGAAGAGACTTTGGAGGTCTTCTAGCCCAACCCCTGCTCAAGCAGGAGACCTTATACCATTTCAGACAAATGGCTGTCCATCTTTTGTTTCCTCCAAATAATAAACAAAAATGATTCAGACTTGTGGTGAATGGCTGCAAAAACTGCAGAATCTGCACTACAAAGTTTTATGGAACACTCTCCAGAGGTTTGAGAGGCTGGCCTATCACCTAGTTGTTAACATTTTTCAAGAAAATGTGTTGCTGGCCAAAGATCTGGAAACCTGAACTGTTTATTTTGAGATAAATAGTTAAATGGCAATATGTAACAAGTCTTGTTTGATCTGGAAGTTAAGCATCAGCAGATGTCATAATTACCAGAGAATTCTAAAGCCAAACTGAAAATCAAAAAACATCTTGATGGAAGAAAGTAACCCATTGCAAAACCTTGGCCAAGAAAATTCATGAATATCAGGGCTGTACAGTGCCTTGGAATGGATCTATAAAAAGGGCTGCAAAAACATTGATATTGCATCTTTGACAATACATGTATCCCTCATTTAGCAACTACCTCATTTACCAACTGTTCACAGTTTAACAGATTTAAAGATTAACAGAGTTGGAAGGGACCTTGTAGGTCATCTAGTCCCCCAAGCAGGAGACCTTACACCATTTCTGACAGATGGCAGTCCACTCTCTTCTTGAAAGCTTCCAGTGATGAAGCTCCCACAACTTCTGAAGGCAACTTCTGTTCCATTGGTTGATTGTTCTCACTGTCAGAAAATTTCTCCTTATTTCCAGGTTGAATCTCTCTTTGTTCAGTTTGCACCCATTATTCCTTGTCTGGCTTTCGGGTGCCTTGGAAAATAGCTTGACCCCCCCTCCTCTCTGTGGCAGCCCCTCAAATATTGGAACACTGCTATCATGTCTCTCCTGTTACAACAGTGATGAAAAATAACTTGGCAACCAATCCTCACATTTGCATGCCGTATAAAGCAAAGAAAATCTGAAGTAAGATCTTTAGCACAGTTGCAGTTTTACTTAGCAACTGCTTCATTTAATGACTAAATTGCCAGTCCTGAATATGGTTGCTAAAAGAGGACTACCTGTACTTTAAAGCATCTGCACTTTTTCCTGGGATCCGCTTTAACACATTCCAGGCTGGTGTTACATTCATGGTCCCATACACTTCAAAGCATTTTTGAAGACCTAATCCAAAAGCTGTGTACAGCTGGAATGGAATAGTTATGAAATCAAGGGGACCTTGTCTTCCCAGTGGTCTTAGTTATAATCAAAATACACTGAAGAAGAAGTACAGTAGAAGAAGAAGCTGGAAAACACAGTAGAAATGGACCCCCATCCCTGTCCCTGTGAAATGACAATTCTGAAGCAGGGAAATTGCATTTTGAAAAGCTTCAGTGAGTGGTCCCATTAGTGCTTCTAATTCATCACATGTAGCAACTGAATAATATAGTAGAGCCTTAAGTGGGACAGTGGCACATACATACAGTACTTGCACTTATTTCTAATCAGGTTATCTTCTTGGAAGCTTTTATCTTCATGGTTAGAGAATGAGGGTTTTATTTAGCATTGAAGATTGTTTTAAAGAGATTTTTTTTCCACCCATAAATTTCTTTCCTCTCCTAGAAATGCTTTACTTTCCAAAACTGTTCTACTAAAAATTATTCTTCCGTATATCGTGCCACAATTTACTATGGATAAGTCACTGTCCTCCCTTTGAAAAACCATTTTTGTAATATACATTACAGTTGCAATTTGGTTATAATCTTTAAATAGATAAATTCATATTAATTTCCCACCGCAGTTTCATTCATTTTTACTGCAATAGTAAGCCTATGTATGGATTGCTCCTGTTAAAAAAAAGGCTGGATTAAAACTTTTCCTTGATATCTACTATGTTTTTTAGATATAGGACATTTTCAATTGGGAAAAACATTCTGTCATTTGAGCCTCCACCTGAAAGCTGAAGTGGTACAACTTGGAGACCAATCTACCACCACCTTAAGGTCTACATCTCATCTGTCTTCATCTTTGTAAGAAAACAGGGGCTTTTTGTGCACTCAATAAAGCATCTGAACTTTTTTCAAAGCCAGCCCCACATAAAATATATATCAGAAACAAATGCTTACAGCTAAAAAAAAATTCTACATCTGTTAATACAATGAATGGGTGAATACTTAGACATCACCCCAAACCAGGGAGAAGATTTGCATCATCAAATATAAGATGTCAAAACAAAATGTGGATTTAAATGTCATGTCGTGCAAATTTAGAGGTGATTATTGTAACTGAAATAAATTTCAGTTTATTTCAGTTATAATTTGGTATAGTGGTTATGGCACCAGGCTAGAAACCAGGAGATTGTGACTTCTAGTTCAGTTGGATTCTTTGGGCCAGTCTCATTCTCTCATTCTCTCTCTCTCTCTCTCTCTCTCTCTCTCTCTCTCTCTCTCTCTCTCTCTCTCTCTCTCTCTCCCTCCCTCCCTCCCTCCCTCCCTCCCTCTCCCTCTCTCTCTCCCCCCTAGGAAAGATGCCATGGTAAATCATTTCCAAAAGACTTTGCCAAGAAAACTGCAGGGATATGTCCAAGTAGTTGCCAGAAATAAAAAAAACTGACTTGAAGGAACAAAATTATAATTGAAATTAAACATTTTAATATAGTGGACCAAGCAACTTATAGTACGTAGCTATTTGGTCTGCTGCTCCAGGTACTAAATATTGATGGGCAAAGAATCTTCTTGTGCTTTCTGTTTATGGTTCTTTAGCCCTAAACAGGTCAGTCTTTGAAACAGAAAACCAGTTTTTCTCTTTTTTCACAGAGGATTGACTTCTGAAAAGCATATGATCCCCTCAACCCAGGCAAGACACTTATTGCATATAACATTACACAACTCAATATTTGTATGCTATGAACTTGAACATTCCTTGCCAGAGAAAATACCAGTAAGTGAAAAATATCAAAGTTTTGAAATGGAACTTCTTCACCTGCTAGCGGTTTAGGGGTTATTTGAGGACATGCTTATTGGAGAATTTCTCAAAGAATCAGTAGTTTCTTACTGAAATTAGAGCCTGTGGGCTGTTGCACTCTCAAAAAATAAAATCATGCTTAAGGTTTTATTTAAACGCCTTCCCAGGGGGTGCAAATACTCTGCCATCTTGGGCTTGAGGCCAATGGAAAGCCAAGAGAAATAAGCAAAGCAGCCAAGACCCGAGATGAAGAGGTGGTGAAGAAAGTGCCAGCCGTAAGCGATGGAAGGGTGGTTTAAATTGCATTCTGTCTGGCCTCGGAGTTATTGATTTTTTCCCCTTTCTCTATTTATAGCCAGTTTACTCAGTATCAGAACTCTTTCAGCAGTCACAGACTCCAGCAAAAGCAGGCCAGCCTGCCTCTCTCTGAGAAAGTATCAACAAGGAAGAGACCTTGGAAGAGAAGGGAATGAGGCTGAGCAAGGAGAACACTGCCAAGGAAATCCTATCAGATACTGAAGAACCCATAACTGCAAAATTATTCATAGTAGTATTACTATTGTCTCTAGTACTACCAATAATAAATGTTGCAGCTCGGAGCGCAAATGTTTTCAGCCAGTTTGTTGCTTAGAGGTGCGTAGCAATGGAAGGACATTATATTATACCTCCCTTGGGAGAATTATGTTACCGGTATTAATGCCCCGGCCGGAATCCTGAAATCAGCATTCCTATCAGGTCTTGGACACAGAATTTGCAAATGTCCCTTGACTGAATTAAAATGCTCTCCAATCATCCTTCAGTCAGCAGAAAACAAAACTGGCATAAACATGGCAGCCCCCATACCCGCAACCAGTGGTGAAATCTAATTTTTTTTACTACCGGCTCTGTGGGTGTGGCTTGGTGGGCGTGGCTTGGTGGGTGTGGCAGGGGAAGGATACTGCAAAATCTCCATTCCCACCCCACTCCTGGGGGAAGGATACTGCAAAATCTCCATTCCCACCCCACTCTGGGGCCAGCCAGAGGTGGTATTTGCCGGTTCTCCGAACTACTCAAAATTTCCACTACCGGTTCTCCAGAACCTGTCAGAACCTGCTGGATTTCACCCCTGCCCGCAACCCCCTACCTTCCCTTTCATCTCTAATCTTTTCTGAATGATGTTGGATGCAGCACATGAGAGACAAAGCATTTGGCTGAGGAATGGACTGCCCCATGCCCATCTCTTTCAGGTTTTGCTAGATTTCAGAGTCAGTGCCCCAGACAACCTCTTAGATAGCTCAACTGATAAAAATCTTAACCCTTGAGAGTTAAGGTTGAGAGTGTAGATGTTTTTTAAATGGATGGGGTTAGGATTGCCGACAGGGAAGAATAAGAAGAGTGCAGAGAAGAGCAACAAAGATGATTAGGGGACTGGAGGCTAAAACATATGAAAAACAATTGCAGGAATTGGGTATGTCTAGTTTAATGAAAAGAAGGACTAGGGGAGACATGATAGCAGTGTTCCCATATCTCAGGGGCTGCCACAAAGAAAAGGGAGTCAAGCTATTCTCCAGAGCACCTGAGGGTAGGACAAGAAGCAATGGGTGGAAACTAATCAAGGAGAGAAGCAACTTAGAACTAAGGAGAAATTTCCTGGCAGTTAGAACAATTAATCAGTGGAACCACTGTTCAGTATTACATAACTTAGCAGTGTAGGCTAGCTATAGGAGGGTTTTTATCTGCACATTTTATCTGTGTTATTTTGTACTTTTAGTGCTGGGAAAGGAAGGAATTCGTGCACTTTAAGCATGTGTTAAAAAAAAAAAACCTAGAATAATTGATTAGTCACCTCTTCCCAAACTTCATAATAGCAGGGAGCCATTTTTGCTTTGTGAAGTGGGCTGAAGGCCATAGTGGTGGGGCCATGATACAAAGTATGAAAGGCCAGGGAAAAATAAAGATTAAGGGCAACATTAAAATATAATTTTAAAACACAAAAACTGGTGAGTTAGTTTTGTGAAACTCTTCCTGTTCTTTTATTATTTTCTTCCGGGTACAATTTCTGTCTGTTATGTTCTTTCTTCTAGGTTGCTACGACGCTTATGAGAATTCCTCTCATGTAAGTTTTATTTGTTTCCCATATGGTTGTCTCTGTCATCCCCAGGAGTCAGATATATTTCTAAAAAGCATTTTAATTCTTCTTTGCATTTCAGTAGTATATCTTCTTGAAGAAGTAACGTATCATCATGGTACATTTGGTCCAGTGACTAATACAGGCTATGTATCATCAAATAGAAAATGACATCACTGCCTGTTTTTCTAGGATAGGAATGAAATCTTATTTAAAAATCAATACCCAGAATTACTTGCTTTTCCCTTCACCACTAATCTATGAAAAAGCCAACAAGTGTTGTCGAATTGCCTCTTCTTCACTCAGTGTTTTTAGTTTTTAACATAATGTCTATTTCTATGTGTTTTAACTACTCACTTACCTACCCCAGCCTGGATTTATGTAGCCACTGAAAGGAAAATATTTCCAATAATCAACTTTTATTGCTGCCTGTCCTTCTCCATTTTTCTCTTACTCATATAAACATGATGGGTATCATCTATTAATCTTTTTTTTTAATACCATAGCAGCATTATAAAAAGTAGAGCTTCTGCCCATTTAAATCCTGGGTAGATAACTTGATCCACTAAATCCGTGTTTCTTTAACTTTTTTCCTCTCAGGATCCTTTCCCATTTTTAAAAATTATGGAAGACCCCAAAAGAACTTTTGTTGTTACGACTTATACTGGGTTAATTTACCGCATTAAAAATTAAAACTGACTTATTTGCTGTCACTATCACTGCTCATTATTAGATGAGATTTTAATACTGTATTATTCTTCAATATAGGCTGCAAATAATTTTCATTTTTCAGATCCCTGAGAGAACCTTGGGGGACCCCCAGGGGGGTCCTCAGGCCACACTTTGAGAAACACTGCAATAGGTGTTGCCACTAACTGACCTGAGCTCATCTTGAAAAGCTAAGCAGGGCTGGACTTGGTTAATGTTTGGATGGGAGCCTATTAGGAAAAGAAGAAAAGCTATCAGGAGCGTAAGTGGGATATCTCTCATCCCCTCCTTATTTAGGGAGGTTTTGTGGGGCCAGCCTATTCCCTGGTTTTTTGATCATTTCCCCTCATTTGGAGACATGCTGACTAACCATTCCTCATGTGGAAGTCCCTGGCAGATGAAGAACGTATCAGTGCTAGATTCAGAGCCGAGGTGGTGCAGTGGTTAGAGTGCAGCACTGCAGGCTACTTCAGCTGACTGCTAGCTGCAGTTCGGCGGTTCAAATCTCACCAGCTCAAGGTTGACTCAGCCTTCCATCCTTCTGAGGTGGGTAAAATGAGGACCCAGATTGTTGGGGGCAATATGCTAACTCTGTAAACCGCTTAGAGAGGGCTGTAAAGCACTATGAAGCGGTATATAAGTCTAAGTGTTATTATTATTGTTATTAAGCTTTTGTTAAGCACTGAAATTGGGTGCATGTATGAGAAGAAGAAGCAAATATGAGCGTGCCAGTAGCTTCCATCATTTTTTTTTTATTTTGTCAAACACATATTAGATAGTACATATAAGTATACACATGATTTGAATACATGAAATGAATATGAATAAAAATAAAAGGGTACATTAGGACAGGGATGGTAGGCACGCTGGTGCGCTTATGCACGCCCCTTACAGACCTCTTAGGAATGGGGTGAGGTCAACAGTAGACAGTCTAAGGTTAAAATTTTGGGGATTTGGGGAAGAAACCACAGAGTCGGATAGTGTATTCCAGGCATTGACCACTCTGTTGCTGAAGTCATGTTTTCTGCAATCGAGATTGGAGCGGTTCACTTTCACATTAATTAATTAATAGTTAAT
>QLTV01002677.1:2243508-2265039 GCA_003457575.1 Thermophis baileyi
TATAAACATGTATACATGAGATGGTTATGAGTACATGGGAACATTAGGACAGGGACGGTAGGCACGTTGGTGTGTGCTTATGCAGGCCCTTACAAACCTCTTAGGAATGGGGTGAGGTCAATGGTAGACAGTCTAAGGTTAAAGTTTGGGGGGTTTGGGGAAGAAACTACAGAGTCAGGTAAAGTATTCCAGGCATTGACCACTCTGTTGCTGAAGTCGTATTTTTTGCAATCAAGTTTGGTGCGGTTTACGTTAAGTTTGTATCTATTGTGTGCTCGTGTATTGTTGCGGTTGAAGCTGAAGTAGTCATTGACAGGTAGGACATTGTAGCAGATAATTTTGTGTGCTACATTTAGGTCAGATCGAAGGCGACGTAGTTCTAAATTTTCTAGGCCCAAAATTTCAAGTCTGGTAGCATAAGGTATTCTGTTGCAAAGAGAGGAGTGTAGTACTCTTCTTGTGAAATATCTCTGGACATTCTCAATTGTATTAATGTACGATATGTAGTGCGGGTTCCAGACAGATGAGCTGTATTAGAGAATTGGTCTAACAAATGTTTTGTATGCTCTGGTTAGTAGTGTAATATTACCGGAGAAGAAGCTACTTGCAAGATTAGATTTACAACTCTTAATGCCTTTTTGGCGATGTTGTTACAGTGGGCTTTGGCACTTAGATCCTTAGACTCCAAGGTCCTTGACAGAGTGAGGGTCGTCTACGAGGTCGTGTCCACTCAGCTTGTATTTTGTGTTCTGATTCTTTTTGCCAATTATCACTGGAAAACCTAAACAAAATCAGGAATTGAAAGAGGCTTGGCAGCAGCAGCAGCAGCAGCAGCAGCAGCAACAGCAGCATTTGGCTGAAATTGTCTGGCCTCAAAAGCTAAATAGGTTAATATTCGGTTGGGAGATCACCCTCAGAATATCACTTAAACTAGGAAGCTGAAAAACAGCCAGGAAGACAGCAATGAAAACTGCACTGACATATTTATAATGAAGTCACCAGGAGCTGAATTCAACTGGAGGAAGACTTTACTGTTTTTTTTAAGCCACGATGTAGCCTTACAGTCAACCAGTCACCATCCAGAGATCAGTGTAAATAACTATGGAGCATAGGACAGTGAACAATTTTGTTTTGATGTCTCACACCCTCCCTTAATTGGGTTTAAATGAAATTGCAAAGATCTATATAGTACAAATCAGGGGTGGGTTCCTCCCGGTTCGCCCAAACTGGTAGCGACCCACTGGTGACATCATGATGACATCACCAAACTGGATCGGTCGGTGCCGGTCCGTTTGGCCGCCATCTTTTTTTTTTTTTTTTTTTGAAATTTTTTTTTTGAAATTTTTTTGAATTTTTTTTAATTTAATTTTTTCCTTCTGAGCATGTGCAGAAGCCGATTTCCGGCTTTGGGGTTTTGTTGGGGGGGATTTTTTGTTACTGCGCATGCGCGCACGCGCAAAGCGCCAACGTGCCCACGCAGCGCGGGAGGGAGCAAACCGGCAGTGAGGTAAGTTGGAACCCACCTCTGGTACAAATATGACGGATGCTGTTTGAGAAGGCTCATTCTGAGGGCATTTCCAAAATTTTACATTGGTGCCCTCACTGCTTGCTTGAACACACATTAGCCATCTCAGGTCACCATGTAAGGATCTATAAAAGCTGCTTGCTGGAGCCAGTCACTTAACCAGCCAAGGGAGAGTACCAAAAACAGGAGGCAGCCTGCATGCTATTCTCATCCCCATCTTCCATTTGCCATGCTTTTCTAATGGAAGAAGGAAAAAGCAAAGTCCCTCTTGATTACAGTATGTTAGGATGGGAGTAGAAGCCAAACTTAGCTTAGCTTCTAAGAGGTGAAGAGTGTGGTTGGGGCATGACAGGAATTCCCACCGGTGGGAAGCCTCCCTGCCCTGTAACACTCCAGAGTAATTGCCATGAAACTGTCCTTGTCATTTTTCCTTTGGACTGGAAGCTGAGTCAATTAACTTCTGGAATGAATGAACTCATCTTTCATTAAGTTGTCCATGGCAAGTCCCATGCTGTCATGGAGATGTGCAAAAGCAGCTCTGATCTCACATCTGTGTGGCCCTAAGCCTGGACAGCCAAAAGCGGTCAAAAACCACCTAGAATCCTGGCCTCTAAAAGTTGAATCTTTTCCCAAATAAGAATACAGCATACAGTAATGAGTTAGAAAATGTATTTAAAGACAGGTGCCTTATTAAGGTCTAATAAGAGGGAGGCTATCAGCACATTGTCATTGTTTTGCTAATTGTTTTGGGTACTGTTCTTTTTATTGTTTGTTAAGGTGTTGTGAATTGCTTAAGAATCACATCTGTAAGATGGGCATCAATATAAATCAAATAAATAAATATTGGCAGTTGACTCAGATCAAAAGTAATTCTTTTCTCATCACAAATCGTATAGAATCTGCTTAACAAGATTTACTGAAATGAAAAGGACAGGGTCACAAGAATTTTTATTTTAAGGTAGGCATTCTAAGAAGCAGCTTCCCTCCTGGGGAAATAGTTTGCTGCCCCCCAAAACAAGAGTTGACAACACTCTCGTGACCTTTTGGAGATTAGCTAAGATCAGGGTCTTTCAGGAGACCAGCACCAGGTATGGAGAAGATGCCATCACATTGTGATTTTGTATTTTGCATTATGACTGTACTGTATTGTGTTTATTTCCTGCACTGCGGTCCCATAGAAAAATGGTTTATAAATTTATACATGAGTAAATCTAAATAATTTGAGAAGCGTCACTCCAGACATTCACTGTCTCTGGAGCAGGGCCTTGGCAGCAAGCAGGCCAGTTTGTAATGAATGACATGGGGCCTAACACAAAACCATACAATAAACTATGTTTTCTTCTCTTCTGCCAGCATTCACTCTAATGCTCTTGAGGTCTCCGTCACTGCCTGATTCCATCCTCTGGCCCAGCTCTGTGGAGAATACGGGAATCACACACTGGCATCTCTAAGCAAGTAATGGAGAAACCAAATGATCCAGCCAAAAGATGAGATCATCTGTTTTTACGTACTGTTTCTTCCATTAAAACTGGTGGGTAGGGGAGAGAGGCTTTCAAGGGCTGGTGAAACTAGCCCTTTGTTTATCAGGATGATTCTTGCTGTCTCTCAGCTCCTTTGTGTGTAAGTCTGATGTGCTCCTGGCAGATCTTTCCCTTTCAAAAGAGATGATGTCATTGGAGAGGTAGCCTCAAAGGGAGCAGCAGCATTTCAATGGAGAGAATGGTCCACTGACCACAGAAGAATGCAGGGGGAAGAAGAGGGGTGGTAGCTATTGACCAGCATAAGAGCCCAAGTGGTTCAGACCAAGGTCACCATCCTGTTTCCCACAGTGGTCTGTGGGATGCCCACAATTACTTGTATGTTTATTTTTAAAATGCACGCTGTATAGCCTGACCTTCAAAGCAGTTTTCCCAAGGTAGTTTAGTGATCCTTCAAAATTGCAGTTAAAATACTGAAGTAAGGACAGCAGGTAGTAATATACCACTTATAGACAGCAAAAGTAAAAACTTCTGGATGAAATCACTTTAAAAGTTCCACTGTAGCCTAAAAATTAATATATTAATATATTTATAAATTAAATAAAATTAATTTTTATTAAATTAAATAAAATGTAATCGGGGGTGGTGGTGGTGGATTCTCTACCCAGCAAAGCACCAGTAGAGAATCGCTGGGTAGAGAATTTCAAAGTTGGGAGACCACCACTGAAAAGGATTACTCTAACTATTGTATCCCCAAAAGTAGGGACAACAGAATAAGGCCTCTGATATAACCTTAAATTGTCTATATAGACTATCAGGCTTCCTTTGGCTCCAGTTTGTTTTTAATTTCTCAGAAATTCTACACTGCATGCTAGAACTGAATGTTCATTAGAACATCAGAGCCAATGCTAACTACCTCTGATAGTTAATGCAGATGTCCCAACATACAGTATATCCTCACATTCACTGCCTTCACTTCCTGCTTTTGCAACATGCTTTACGATTCCACACTTAGTTCTAAGTGACAACTCCCTATTTACAGTCTACACATTCCTGGACTGTAAAACTTTAACCCCAACACAAACTTACTGGGAAGAAGCATTTCTTCAGATACCATAGTCCCAAGCTGTAAAGGGTTTTTTAAAAGTTAATACCAGAATTGCATCTTGAATATGACCAGAAATGAACTGGAAGCCATTGAAGATGACCACAATCCATATTTCACTTGGCACTCTAGCTTTCAAATTACAAGCTAACGGAAGTTTCTGAACAGTCTTTTTTTAAAAAATATATATGCAGTTTTAATTAGACATTTTAGGGAAAATATAAAACCAGGAAAGGGGGAAAAAAAGCAAAAGAATGGAATACAGGGTAGGATGCAAATGAACAAACAAGGAAATTACAAATGTACATATTATAATTTTGCAGTAAATGTTAATTGATTATAAATAACTGAAACCATTATTTTGTTTTAAAAGCCTGTAAATCATTATTAAGCTCTAAGCAGAGCATAAATATCAAGGACCAAAGTATGAGTCATAGAATTAACTTAGGAGCTACACTAAATTCTGTCCACACCACTTTTTGGGGGGGAAGGGAGTGCCTTTAGGTTAGTGTTAACTTCTGGAGACTGCCAGGACACGTCCCTGTAGGGTTGTTGTTGTTTTTTTTGCAAGATTTCTGAAGTGGTTTGCCCTCGCCCGCTTTTTAGGGCCGAGAGTGACTGGTCAAGATCACCCAGCTGGCTGCATGCCCAAAGCATGGCTAGAACTAATGGTCTCCCAGTTTCTAACCTAGTGCCTTAATCACTACACACTACTAAAGTCCTATAAATTTGAAGTATGGACTTTGTGCATTGAGAAACCCAAATTTTGGATGTGGTGCCAATCCATGTCTCGAATTATAGTCTAAGGATGGCTTCCAACTTGAATTAATTTTTTTAAGATACAAAGTTATTGTAGACATTGAAATATCCTCTCATTGGAACTTCTGTAAAATATTTAAGGTGGCTCCACAGCGTACAGGTACTTCTTGACTTACGACTGCAATTGGGACCAGTATTTTCTTTGCTAAACAAGGCAGTTGTTAAGTGAGTCACGTCTGATTTTATGACCTTTTTGACACGGTTGTTAAGCAAATCACTGCAGTTGTTAAGTGAATCGTGTGGTGGTTAAGCAACTCCAGCTTCCCCATTGACTTTGCTTGCCAGAAAGCCAGTTGGGAAGTTTGTAAAAGGGGTTCACATGATCCCAGGACTCTGCAACCTTTGTACATACGTGCCAGTTGCCAAGTACCCAAATCTTGATCATGTGACTGTAGGGATCCTACAATGGTCATTAAGTGCAAGGACCAGTAATAAGTCGCTCTTTTTATGCCATTGTAATGTCAAATGGTGGCTGAATGGATGGTTGTAAGTCGAGGACTACCTGAGATTTAGACAAGAGAAAGAGCTTATTACCTGACCAAAATGATTTGTGGAGAAATTGATTTCAGGAGAGAATAAGCAAAGAAAATTTCAGAGCCATAACAGCACTGAGGGTGCTCTGGTTCACATTTCTCTGATTTCTATTTCAAATCGCCTCTTCTGATCACTCAAGACAGACTTTGGGGTGGGGGATGGGGTTGTTTGATGCGAGTATATTGATCTTTTATCTCTCTGGCAGGCCTATTGATCCTCCAGCACCTTCGCAGTCCCATGAATCAGGTTTATAGATTTCATTATTAGGACTATTGGTCATCTGGGAGATCAAGAGTCCTGTCAGAAGAGGCATTAGTACAGAGAGGGAAAGTTGGGATTGGTGGCTAAATAAATAAAGCCAATTTAAGGTTTGAATCCCCAATTCATTCCAGGTGTACGTTCAGCTTTCCCACAGGTAGGTGATGCTGGGTGGAAGAGGAAAGGACCATAGGGAATCTACCAACTGCCACTCGGAAGGATGCCCACATTGCACAATTATATGAGCACGGCTGCACTGCCTGGCATTGTTGCTCAGAAGTGGTAAAGGTTGAGTTCTAAACACAGTGCAAGTTATGTCGATATACTTGCCCCACAACAGGGAGACAGACAGGATGAAAGCACATTAACATGGCTGTGAGGAAAAACTCCTGGCACGGAGCCTTTACTCCCTCGTGTTATATTTGGTCACCACAATGGTAAGCTTGTTCATTGATTCAGAATAATCCTTCTGCCCCACATTTTTTTTAAATTTTAAAAATATCAAAAATGGTAGAATATATACAACATGAGGAAGAAATGGGAAGAGGGTTTGGTACAAATATCAGTGAATTCCTCTGATGGTCCTCCTCCAGCTCTGTGATCTTAAGGATTGCAAAGCATCAGTGCCACATTGCAGAGTGCATGTCCCTCTTGGATTGCTGCAGCTTTTAAGGCTTGGGGAAGGACAATGGAATCCACTGAGAACTGAAAGCATTTAATAAACTCCTCCAGAGCACTTATCACAGTCACAGGCACCTGGAAGTAGGCTTAGAGAAGGTCCCAAAGCTATAATTGCCTCCTCCGCTACTGCATCTCCGATGCTCTGTCACCCTCAGGTTCTCACCATCTCTCAGAAAAAGCCCTGGAATCCCTTATGTTCTTTTCTGAAACTACTCAAGATCAATACAGTAACTCTTATTGGGAACTGTTAGGGGATGGCCTCATTGCCTTGAGATCAGTGGGTAAGTGGCCAAGATCTCCCCAAAAGTCAGCACCACCTGATCCTGTACAAAACAAGATGAAAAAGACAACATCTGCCTTTAATCTACTGTTGGAACTTCCTTTCTCAGGTCTCTTCATACCATTACCTTTATTGTGAGGTCCCCCAGTCTGAAGCTTCTATTCCACCGAGAGCACTGAAGCAATGCAGTAGACTCTATCATCATATGCCATGTAGGCCTAATCCAATACTAAATTTATTAGAATAGCTACAGATCCTCCCATCCTTCAAGGCTATTCCCTGTGCCTTTACATAGGAGATTGTGAATTAGTAATTAACAAGGGCTAATTTTGAAAGCATCACTCCTACTCAAATTCGGGCCTTTGGCCTTCATCTTAGGACATTATTATCATTAGCTCTGCAGCCAATCACTATTGGGGAACATTTTCCTCCAGTGATCCCTGTATTATCCAGCACATCAGAAACCCAATTGCTGATAGTCTGTAATCTTCCTAATTAACTCCTCTATCCCTTAAGTATTACAGGTGATCCTCAATTAACAACCACTTGTTCAGGGACGCTTTGAACTTATGACAGTGCTGCACAAGTGATAGTTATGTCGTCTTCAAACTTATGTAGATTGCAGCATCCCCAGTCACATGATTGCCATTTGCAACCTTCTTTGCCAACGTCTTTCAAGCAAAGTCAATAGGAAAGTTGGCAGGAGGTCACAAACATGACATCTTTGCTTAAGTAACTCATGGAGGTTCACTTAACAGCAGCAGCTGTAAGTGCTGGAATTTCTGCTGCTAAGTGATGTGGTCTTGTGATATTGCATTTTACAATTGCGTCAGGGTGATTTCAGAAGTGTGACTTCCTGCACAAAACTTTAGTTAATTTTATTAAATTTATATGCTGCCCGTCTCACTCTCACAAAATCATAAAAAGATATTAAAAACATTAAATACAACAACAAGAAACAGAAAAGGCAAGATCAGCATGGTGTTAATCTTCTCAGTAAATCCACCAACCACCTCCAATGTTGAGTACCCCTCTCAAGATCCCAGGCTAACTGGCAGAGCCAGGTTTTAATGCCCTTCTGGAAGGCTAAATGGACATGGCAGACCTCATCTCAGGCTTAGAGATATTCCATAGAGTAGGGGTCATGGCAGAAGAGGCTCTCCTTCTAGACCCCATCAGCCAAAACTATTTGACAGTGTCTGCAATATGCCCTTTCTGCAGGACTGAGTGGAGAAGGCCAATACTATTGGGCCAAAACCATTTATGACTTCTGGATTGTCCTCATCCTCCTCATTGCCACCTGTTGGCTTCCAAAATACTCTTTTGGTAGGATTCCCATTCCTGAAGGAAAAGATTGACCTAAGACAAGTTCTTCCATTGATTCTCTCTTGGCTGGACAAACTTGATGATAAACATGACTTAAATAATTATTAATAGAGAAAATCACCCACTCATCATAGGAAGGGAAACTCCATTTTTGTTTAACTTTTCCTACAAGATGAAAATGGGTATGTTGCCAAGGTGATTAGAACTGTAAGAGGAGGCTATGCCTCTCTTTGTGTGTGCATTGTGCTTTCATAAACTATTTTTGGAGATTTGCTTTGTCTATTCATTTGCTGTGACTCACAAATAACACTCCTACCCAAGTTGGAGGGAAGATGGGATTCTCCGTGACAGAAATCAGGTTGTTGATGCCTGTGTTCTGATATCTGGTGGAAGAAAGTAGAAAACATAAGAAAGTTAAAAGCATTGCTTTTCGGTGCACAGAGACATACAGCTCTATCTTTAGGAAATTTGAAAAGACATTTTGCTTTTGTTCAAATTCCCATGATTTTATAATTCGTGCTTTAATTTACTTGCCTTCATCTTATTTTGTTTCTCTTTTACATTTTCTGTTTGTGTAATTTTAAATTAATCTAAATTAACTATCTAAAGCTGATTTATGGGGAAACCAGCAACAGGAGGAAGAATGGAGATGGCAACCTGACTATTACAATGATCAAGGTCTTGAAGCAGTAGTAAAGGTGTTTTAGAAGAAAGTATCGGACAGCTAGTAATGAAAGTTATACGAGAGAATACCATCAAGTACAGGTAGTCCTCAACTTATGACCACAATTGAGCCCAAAATTTATGTTGTTAAGTGAGAAATTTAAGTGAGTTTGTTCCATTTGATGACTTTTCTCACCACATTTGTTAAGTGAATCACTGCAGTTCTTAAATTAGTAACCCGGTTGTTAAGTGAATCTGGTTTCCCCATTGACTTTGCTTGTCAGAAGGTCGCAAAAGGGGATCACATGACTCCGGGACACTGCAACTATCATAAATATGAGTCAGTTGTCGGGCAGCTGAATTATGATCACATGACCCTGGGACACTGCGAACCATCATAAATATGAATCAATTGCCAAGCATCCAAATTTTGATCGTGTGACCACAGGGATGTTGCAACATCGTAAGTCTGAAAAAACGGTCATAAGTCATATTTTTCAGTGCTGTTGTAACTTCGAGTGGTCACTAAATGAACTGTTGTAAGTTGAGGACTACCTGTATACCTTTCCTATCTATTCCACCCTTGGCATCTGATCTTATCTGGAACAAGTTCTAATGTATTCAGCAATACTTGGTAATTTTAATACCTCTTATGAGTTCAGAAACTCAGCTCAGCTTAACATAGCTATTATTTGGATGGGAGACTACCAGGACTATAGGAATAGATTGGGAAGTTGAGAAAAGCATTCCGAAAGTAATGCTTTTACTTTGCCCAAGCAAATTACTTGTCCTGGTCCCAAAGAAACTACTTGAATGTCCCAGTGAAGCCACCATGAGTCAAGCATGATCTTTAGTATTACTCTCAGATAAATGCATAAAGGATTAGTGCCTGTGTGAGCTTGTGAACCTATTCCAGAGACAGAGGCAGCCAGTTATTTTGGAGGTAATTAAGGGTGATCCATACTGCATAGGCTCTTGGGGGGGGTTACTTTATTGTACCTGCACACTTGCTCTTGTACAAAGTGACCCAGAAACATGAAATTTATCTTTGATACAGTGTGGCATATAAATCACCTTCTAACTGGTTGTGTTCTTGAGATCTCTTATAGCACGTGTAAGCAATTATAAGATAACACCACTAGAACAGCCAAACTGGCTGGTTTAATTTAGCCTGTAGGGGACGTCGTTCTAACCTCCCATCTTGCAAAGCGTTTTTACTCTGTATTTGGAGTAAGCCCGGTTTTTTTTTTTCCCTGAATTAAGCCACCCGGCGCTGGCCTCGGTGACCCGGCTCTGATGCTGGCGAAGAACCACTTTCGCCTCCGATCGCTCAATAATCTCGAGCTGAGGCTGCCGGCGAAAATCCACCCTCCGATCCCCGCCAGCCAAAGGCACCGCCTTGAAAACGTTTCCGGCTCCAGATTCCCCTGGTGCGCGCGCACGGAAACCCTCCGCCTCCCACGGAAGCCCCGTCCAATCAGGAGCCCGCTGGGCGGGGCTCCCGGCTGTACACAGCCACCACGTGCAGCTGGGGTGGGGACTGGCAGCCGCCGAGCATCCGAGGAGGCAGAGTCAGCAGCGGTAGCAGCAGCGACGGCGGCGTCGGGAACCTTGGCTTGAGGTTCTTCGAACCAGGAGTGGGTGGCCGATCCCTTCATTTGCCCCATCGCCCATTCTTTCTTCCTCTGCTCTCTTTCTCGGGGGGGAATCTTAACAAAAATAAAAACGTCGCTCCCGTCGTTGCAAAGTTAGATGCACCGATAGAAGTTAGCCCCTAGCAATCGAGCCAGGTTGCCAGCCAGCCAGCCAGCCAGCTACCTTGCTGGAGGGGTCCATCCTCTCGCTGTCTCCCCCGCTGCAGATGGAGGCGACCGAATACTTTGTCGCTCCTGCTGCTGAGACGGCAGCAACGGCGATTCTCTTTTTTGCCTGGTGACGGAAGCAAAGAAACGGACTGAATCGGGGCTGGGGGGTGGTGGGTGGAGTAATCGTTGAGATTCAGAGGAAATCGGCCGCGCTGGTTGGATCAAACAGCATCACCGACCGGAGCAAAACGCACTCGGGCTGCACAAGGTTGGTTGGCTGCCCTGGGGATCATCTTGCGGAGATTTCTCGTTGCTCTCGCTCCCCTTCTTCCGAAAAACCCGGCACTTGCTGCGGGATCCGAAGAAACGGCTTCTAGGGCATCTCTACGGCTGAAGTTGCGTGCAGGCGTGTTTCTGATCTGCGGTTGCCACCATCCAACGCGACGAAACGGACTGCAGGGCGTTGGGGGAGGGAAAAAGCAAGAAAACCGGGTAAGAGAAACGCTTGCACACGTTTCAGACAGCGGAATCCTATTTTTAGATACATTATAAAGTTTTATTCCGGTTATGCCCCTCCTTGAAAAAACAGTCCCCGTGTAAGTGTAGGGATGGTTTCTGGGCACGCGCAGAGGAGCTTCTCCCGTCCCACTGATCGTGAGCCGTCTTGCGTGGTGGAGTTCATCTCCCAGGCAAAAGGTTCGTTTATAGTACGTGCGGCGTGCCTGTCTTTGAGCCAGGCAGCCTTCCCCACGAAACGGGCATCCAGGGCGGCAGAGCAAAGGAGGTGACGAGAAACGTCGTTTTAGAACCTATCCTGAACGTGTGTGCTCATTTTCCTGAGGATATTTGAATTGCATTAGCTTACATCAGCCTTATAAATATTAGGCCATCATTGTTCCCAGAGATCTACTTGGGGAAGAGACTGATCCGGAGTAAGGGACCTTGTCTGAGGCCTCTAGATAAGCATTTATTGGGGAAAAGCAAGCCTCAAAACAGACTTCTTGATTGACCGTGTATACTGAGAGCAAAAATATTATTAGATCTTGGTACTGTCCATTCAGTACCATTATTACCATTGTCCCCACATGGTAGTAATGAATTATGACAGCTAGTCCTGCTATCACTTTAATTCTGGAGGCTTCTAGCAGTTAGAAAGGATTAAGGTGTGGGAGCTTGCGGGCATGAAAGAAACATGCCTTAATTCTCCCTGTAGTTAATATGAGGGAACAGTCTTCAAGAAAGTTTTCCAGTTTATTCTCCACAGGGGCTGGCACAGGAGAAGTTCTCCACTTTGTCATCTTTAATGGCTTCTCAGCTCTAAGGCACATGGAAAAAATCAGCACTAGAAACCCAAGTTTGTGTTTCATTTTGCTGTGGGATGACTGCATGGCCTATGGGGAGCTGCACAGTTTGAGTTCTGTGAACTTCACAACATAACCCACTTCATAAGGCAATAAAACACTTGACACATTAAAAGCTCTGCTGAACTGATAAATGGTCATTGCTTTCAAATTCTCCTGGGTAAATCAAGTCAATTTTCTAAAACAGAGAGCACCCCATTTGAAAATAGATTCTGAATTCTGCTTCCTCAACCTTAAAGAACTAGGAGTAAACTCTGCTTGATTGGCCTATTCATTTTCACTGCATAAAGATAACAAAATAAGCACCTATGTTTGTATAGCATTGGCTCCTGGAATGTAGCAAGCCATGGCCTGCTTAACCATGAATTATTAAATCATGCTTAAATCAAAACCAAAGCAAACACAAAGCAATATAATTGCATGATCTCAGCCTGTATTTCTGTTCTGTTTTGTTCCATTGGCTAAGACAAAAATAGAGTCGAATCGTAGAGTTGAGGGGAGCTCTAATCATTAATCAGCCTACATACCTTCCTCTCTTATTCCCTTCATGTTCCCAGATCTTGGGCTTAGTGGGTTGTCCAAACATCATTTTGTTTTACTAAATCAAGACTTGTCATAGATTAAATAGACTCAGCGTGTGGTGGAAGCATTACCGATTGCTCTTTAGGTGTAAATGGGGATTTCAGCCTATGTAGCTACAGCTTGTTCAGCTTAGCCAGATGTGGCAATCTTTAGCAGAAAGCTTGACACTTAAAGCTTGACACTTAATGACAGTTTTTATGTGATTAAAAAACTTTCCTCCTGAAAGCATAGGAATAAAACAGGTTGCTGATTGGTTGGCGACCCAATATTATGATTTAAGGATTATGAAATCTGTAATTAAATCTTCTTAAGTGCTACTGCTTGTTCATAGATTTGTAACTGGATATAGAGGATTGCTTATAAAATATACCAACAGTGAAATAGTTTTCAGGGATATATCACATGTGTAAGCAAAGCCACACTTTCTCTGCTTCCTCTTTACAACTGTAAGTTGGGAGGTTGGCCCATTTCCTGGGATGTGTTATATGTCAGTTCTTGGCATTAATCTGCACACATTCAAGCTCCCCAAAACTTTGTACAAGGCTGTAACCTCTATTTAGAGCACAAACCATGATACAAGTGATCTTAATCCATCACAGTAGAACAAGTCCTGGCCTCTCCTGTTCTGCCTCCCCAGGGGTACAGCTTTTAGAAAAACAAGGGGCCTTTCAGCGTGAGGAGGGGAGAGATGACAATAGGAGTTATTTCAATGTTCTACTTTGCTGACAGGATTACTCCTAACCCCAGTACTGAATATACTGAGTTTCCAGTGGATGTTCTTGAAAAAGTGGCATAGAGTTGTGAGAAGTTGCATTTTACCGGTATTCTGGCTGTGGTCACAAACATGCTTAATCAGTGCAAGGAAAGTATGAGATACCTTCTGATTAGTCCTAAACTTGCTCATTTTTAGCAAATGTGCTGTGCAGATCCTGTCCCATCCCACCCCCACCCACCCCCACAGTTTGTTCATGGATCAGTGAGTTGTGGGAACTCCATAAATACCGTAAGTTAATCTTCTGGGACAGCACTCAACAAGTCAGATTCTGGTCCATATAACTCAATTATATATCCCCTCATTTTAGATAGGGAATTGTTCCCAGCTTTATTTGATATTCCAGAGGTTACACTTGGGACCTTTTGAATGCAACACAGATGTTCTGTCACTGAGCTAAGGCACTCAACAAACTCCCTTTTCCTGCTTCCCTTGCTATAGCCTCGGTCACGACCCATTCCTTGTGGATCAAAGATGTTTCTGACTGGCAGGTTGAGGCTGGCCACCTCTTCCCCTATGAATGAAACGGCCTTGGAGGGGCTGCTGTGGGGGCTCTCTTCCTGCTACCCTCCAGTTCTTGGCAATTGCAGCTGTCTTCCCTTTGGTTGCCAGGAAGTCTCTCGTCAGTATCTGGCCAGGATGGAGGGGGACAGCAAGGTGCCAGGAAGGGAACACGCACTTCCTGTATTTCCCTTACCCAGCTGCTTGCTCTCTTGCTCTCCCGCTTGTTCCCCACTCCCCCTCTGTCCCTTTGCTTTTCCGCTGCAGGTTTGTCCAGGGATGGCTTTCAAAGCCACCATAGCAACACCCTGTCCTCTGGAGTCCTGAGGCATCCCTCACTGCTCGCTTGCTCTGTCTCACTGCCTGCGGTGGTCCTTCTTCGTTTTCCATTCCCCACAGGCTTATGTGGATGCCTTCTTACCACAGAGCCACTTGGCCTCTGCTCCAGCACATCCTCTCCAGGGGAGTTGGATAGATTGGATTTGGAAACACAGAAGGAGGAACTTCTTCAGGCTGGCCATAAATGTGGTGGCTCTGCTCAGCCTGCCAAGCTGAGGCGGTAACTCAAAAGAGCAGCAACAGCACAAAGGTTATTTCAGATAAACAAGATAAACACTCTGGATTTACGGAGATGAAGTTTCATCCGGTAGCCTTTATAGCGGCCGATCTTTGCTAAGCCACGCTAATCAGGGATACTGAGAGCAAAGCAGAGCAGCATCTGAATACCGCTAATTGTTTGGGGCAATTCCTTCATCAGACCTTTTCTTTTCCAGACCTTCTCCGGGAAATCCCGGCCTTGTTTGATGCCCTCGTCTTTCTTTGGAAAGGCTGCAGCTCCTTTTTTCTGCCAATAGAACGAAAGATGACTTCTGCTCACAATGCCGTGCTCTGGGATGCCCCTTTCTTGTTTTTCTAGCAAAAACTGGATGGAGGACAAGACCGTCTACACTGGCAGCACAATGTAGACATTTCTCTGGAGCAAGAACTTGGGATCTTCCAGTCCCCTGGTTTGGAGCATTCTCCTGTCTTCTGGCAGAACCATCCCCTACGTGTGTGCATTCATTCTCTCTCTCTCTCTCTCTCCCTCCCTCCCTCTCTCTCTCTCTCTCTCTCTCTCACACACACACACACACACACACACACACACACACACACACACACTTTTCAAGCACTGGAAGAGGGGAAACAAGTTAAGTGGCAAGTACGACTTCTCCTCTTGATGCATTTTTGTGAGTGGGAAAATTCAGACACTACCCAGAAATTCTGCCAAGGTTGATCCAAGGCTTTGGACCAAGACAGTTCTGGCCACCTAAACTGTGGCGTACAGCCTTATGGAAGACCTGGGCAAGTCGACGCTGTGGCTGCAGGCCGAGTTGGCCTCTCCTTCTCCGTGCTTGCATATCCTTGATTGCCGCAGCCGGGACCTATACGATTCATCCCATGTGGAGCGGGCCCTGAGCGTGGCCCTCCCAGGACTACTACTGCGCCGCCTTCGGAAGGGGAGCCTGGCGGTCCGGTCCTTGCTGCCTGGGCCCCCTCAGGGGCTCTGTGAGAACATGGTTTTGCTGTACGATGAGGGGACAATCCAGATCTCTCGGCCGGACAACCAGGAGGAAGAAGAAGAATCAGTGCTGCTCACGCTCTTGCAGAAGCTCCGAGAGGAGGGCTGCCTGGCCTACTACCTACAGGGTAGGTG
Source organism: Thermophis baileyi (assembly GCA_003457575.1). Classification (NCBI taxonomy): domain Eukaryota; kingdom Metazoa; phylum Chordata; class Lepidosauria; order Squamata; family Dipsadidae; genus Thermophis; species Thermophis baileyi. The sequence continues at coordinate 2,258,895 of QLTV01002677.1, forward strand.
TGCAGAAAAAAGCTGTCTGTGTGGGAGAAAGAAATAACTGACCAATGCTACCTTCTAGATTGATTCTTGACTGGTGCAGCAGAGTAAAGATGGAGCTGGGCCAAAATTGTGGTTGCTGGAATGCTCCCTTCTGAGGTGTAAAAATCCACCGATAAATTGGGGGATGAGGAATACAACAGCTTTTCCTTTATCCTACTTATTTGTTGTCCTTCCCTGCCCTACTGTGTGTACTTCCTCATCTTTCAACCGTTCAAATGGGTGAGATTCCAGTGTGCCACAAAGGAAGCAGGTGACAAATCCATTAGTTTGAATTAATGCAAACTTAATTTATTTTACTTATTAATATAAAACATTGATATAGCCACCCGTCTTACAAACAACTCTGGGCTGCTCCCAATCAAGAGTTAAAAGCACAAAAACCATATTATAAAACCTAAATGCATTAAAAACAACAAAAACCTGGCACCAAGTGAGACTTCTGATGTGCAGTCACTTCATCTTATCCCAGCACCTGGAGGTAAAACCAGGTCTTCCAAGTTTTACCATGTGGCAAGATGGGTGACTAATACATTTTACAAATAAATAAAATAAATATGTGGACAGAGGCTTATCAAACTTCAGGGGACAAATTATTCGATAGGGCAAGGGTGGCCACAAAATGGCACACTTCCTAACTCCCATCAGATGGCAATATTTAGGGGAAGGGACTAGGAATATGCCCACCTTAGCTGACTTAATAGCACTTAGCAATAGCACTTAGATTTATATACCGCTTCATAGTGCTTTACAGCACTCTCTAAGCGGTTTACAGAGTCAGCATATTGCCCCCAACAATCTGGGTCCTCATTTTACCCACCTCGGAAGGATGGAAGGCTGAGTCAACCTTGAGCCTGGTGAGATTCGATCTGCCAAACTGCTGGCAGCCGGTGATCAGCAGAAGTAGCCTGCAATACTGCACTCTAACCACTGCGCCACCGAGGCTCCTTGAATTACATATCCCTTTTTGGCACAGTTAGAACCATCTATTTAGCATCCCATGTCATGGTGACCAGCCAGCTACATCTGGGAATTCATAACTAAGATCAAGAGCACAGTGCCATTCTCACATTCATGCACAGGTATGTTGCTGGAAGTGATACGTAGCCATCAGGATTAGTAGCCCCTGATGGAGCTAATGTCTACCGTGTTTCCCCGAAAATAAGACCCTGTCTTATATTTTTTTGAACCCTGAAATAAGCGCTTGGCCTTATTGCCATGCACTCAAAAGCCCGATTGGGCTTATTATCAGGGGATGTCTTATTTTGGGGGAAACAGTATTATTCTTCAATTGCCTTTCAAAAGTAGTAGGGTTGGTGGCTTTCTTGTAGTAAGGAATTTCAGGTAATAAGTTCTGAATTGAGGTCTCATTATTATTTCTTCTGAATGTTTCACTGTACATCGAAGGTGGAAATAACTTTTCTGTACCCACTTCTACAAGGAATTATTTTCCAGAGCTCCATTACATTCCCCATTATTTACTTTTTTATTTTAAAGCTAGAAAACGCTAGCCATTGTAACTTTTCAAACTCAACAATATCTTCTTTAAGATATGATAACCAGATTCATGCACTGGGTTCCAAGCATACTCACATAATTTGCTTATAAAGACAATACAAGTAGTCCTTGACTTGCAACCATTCGTTTAGTGACCGTTGCAAGCTACAACAGCACTGAAAGAAGTGGCTTACGACCGTTTTTCACATGACCATTTCAGCACCCATGGTCACGTGATCAAAATTCGAGTGCTTGGCAACTGGCATGTACTTATGACAGATGCACTATCCCGGGGTCATGTGATCACCATTTCTAACTTTCCCAGCCGGATTCCAACAAGCGAAATCAATGGGATGAAGCCAGATTCGCTTAACAACCATATGATTCATTTAACAACTGCAGTGGTTTGCTTAACAACTGTGACAAAAAAGTCATAAAATGAGGCACAACTCACTTAACAACTGCCTTGCTTAGCAACAAAAATGTTAGGCTCAATTGTGGTCGTAAGTTGAGAATGACCCATATTGGCATTTTAGCTTGGCCACTTGTATTCTGAAATTTGTATTTTTCACGATAGTTTGATCTATAGATTATTATAATCATGGGTCATTAAAAAAAAATTAATGACTTCCCCAAAATCCCTTTCCTAGCCAGCTGCTACTAGATTAGACACTATCAAGTTATATGCATGTACAGATAGTCTCCAAGCTTATGACTATAACTGAGCCTGGAATTACAGTTGTAAGTCATACTGGTCATTAAGCAAGTCATCATGTGACTGTGCCCAATTTTGCGATCTTTTTTGCAGTGGTCATTAAGCGAACCTATTGTCCGCAATGGGTGTTTTTTGTAAGCAATCGGAAGTAAACACCAGTTTCCGGGGGAAAATGCTGTAAATCATGGTCATGTGACCGCGGGTTTCCAAGTGCCCAAAAGGTGATCACATGACCCCAAGGGGGAGCCCAGCCACTGGAACTTGAAATCCAGGTTATAAGACAGACCCCCTTTTGAGGGCGGGGAGGGGCTCTGTCATAACTTCAAACTGACATGAGTCAAGGACAATCTCTATATGTACATCATTTTCATGTCAAGCTAAATAATTTGGCTGTCTTCACAGTTGGCCATATCACTGCCCACTGCTAGGAGGAGGAAATCGCTAATAAAAACAGATAAAAGACATTTCTCCCATCGGAATCCTTGTGCTTGTATCCCTTCACATTGTAAGAACTAGTCATATTTCTACCCTAGGACTTCTAACTTTGCTTCAAAGGGCTCTGTCAAAAAGGTTTGAACATCCAATTAAACAATGGCCACTCTGGTTGGACAGCGCTGCTGTCCAGAATTGCAATGGGGAAGGATCTAGTTATTGAATTAAATCATAGGTCTGAGGTCTGCCTCAGGAGAGGCAATGAATCTCTAGAGCAGAGGTGTCAAACTCGATTTCATTGAGGGTTGCATCAGGGTGGTTTGACCTTGGAGGGCTGGGGTGAGCATGGCCAGGGTGGGCACGGCCAGCTCGACATCACTCGTGTCAGGGGTGCCTGTGCTGGCCCGAGCGCTCTGCCAATGAAAATGGGCTCCCGAGCTCAGTTTCCGGCTACGACGGCCTCCTGCGTCCCTCCCGAGCTCCGTTTTTACTAGCAGCGGTACCATGGGCGGGTCCTTCCCTGTTTCCAGGGCGGCCCCACGGGCCAGTTCTAAGCACCCCACGGGCCAGATCTGGCCCCTGGGCCTTGAGTTTGACATCCCTGCTCTAGAGCGTCAGACAAGAATCTTCTCTGGCCCACTTCCTTGCCATTTTTTGCAAGGCCCACTTCCATTTTTTAATGGAGAATATTTGAGTGCTATGTGTGATGCTTCCTACATTTGATCCTCTGTGACTCTCCGAATGTAGAAGGGGGAGCCAAACTGAAAGAAAAGTGCTGGAAGCGGATCGATTCCTTTTTATCCAGTTTTGCAACTCTGATGACCTCCTCAAGTATAGAAATATGGCAAATTAAGCCACCCATTGAATAATAAAACTCCCTCAAATCCATGTCATGTTCACGTCCATGTAGGTTTCTTGGGAACAAAATGGAAATTGTTTGCTATTGCCATATTATAGAATGTTTTTTGATTCTGGCCTTCTTAGCTCTTTTCAAGTGACAATCAGTGAGGGATTGATATAGGTTCAGTCGCTTAGCAACCGTTCAAAGTTACGACGAGTCTCCAAAAGGGACTCACAATCCAGTTTTGAAGTTCCAACGTTGCCCACCACCATGGTCACATGACCACATTTTGGGCACTTGGCAACTGGCCTGTATTTATAGCCATTTGAAGTGCCCCAGAGTTACATGACTGCAACTTTCCACATTTTTGCTGGAAATCAGCATTTATTTACGTCTTCTGGCAAAAACTGGCCCATAACAAAAAATAGGTTTGGTTAACGTCCGCAGTGTTCATTTTACGACCACAACATTTGCTTAATGACTGCTGCAGCAAAGGTTGTAAAAACGGATCTGGTCACTTGGTGATCCACTTTACATCCATCACAATTTATGATCATAATTGCCAGGCTTAATTATTGTTGTATGACAGGGACTACTGTAATGGATGGCCTTTTTTGTTAAAGATCTGGATAGTTGATGGGCTTAGCAGGGGAGAGCCCGTCACATGGGACCTTGCAATTTCACCTACTGATTATTATTTATTGTTGTTTTATCTTGGATTGCTTCTTTTTTATAAGGTGCCGCAAGTTGCATTGTTCAGGTTGGGCAGCAATATAAATTCTTTAAATAATCTTTCACCGTGGTGAAATCCATCTGCAGAGGTGCCAATATTCTGAAATTATTTCCCTCTGTCCCGTACATTACGCCAAATTCATGAGGTTTCTGTGAACGATCTATTTGGCCAGCTAGGTGTTTTCTGTGTAAATGTTGGATTAATGTTTTTATTTCTGCTTTTGTTTTTCTTCTCCAACCCTTCCTTATTGCTGTCTATATTTTGATAACCTTTTTAATTCAATAGTTTTTATTATGTATTTATATTTTTCCAACTACTTTGAGGTGCTTTTCGCATAGAATTACAAAACAATGTAATACTCTATAAAAGCAAAAAGCTACAAAAACAGAATATATTCCAGCATGAAAATATGATATAAAAATATAGCAAGAAGTAGGCCTTGACTTACAGTCATTTGTTTAGTGACAATTCGAAGTTACAAAGGCACTGAAAAAAGTGACTTATGACCATTTTTTACACTTACAACCGTTGCAGCATTCCCGTGGTCACATGATCAAAATCTGGCTGCTTATCCACTGTCCCGTATTTATGACAGTTGCCGTGTCCTGGGGTCATGTGATCACCTTTTGCAACCTTCTGACAAGCAAAGTCAATGGGGAAGCCAGAGTCATTTAACAACCGTGTTACTAACTAAACAACTGCAGTGATTCACGTAACAACTCTGGCATGAAAGGACGTAAAATAGCGCAAAATGCATTTAACAGCTGTCTTGCTTAGCAACAGAAATTTTGGTGAAATTGAATGATTTATACAGCTTACTACCTTGGATATGAATAAATCTTCCAAATGACTTGTGGGATGGGTAGAAAACAAGGTTTGCCACATTTGGGGAGCTTCTGATGCCATCCTATAACATGCTGCCTATAACACTGATACTTTTCTTTCTTGGATCTGTCATTCCTCCAGGAGGCTTCAATAAATTCCAGGCTGAATGGCCCCATCTCTGTGAAACCAACCTGGATACAGCCAGTACCAGCAGCTCTCCTGTTCCTCTGGCGGCTCCCATCGTGGGGCTGGGAGGCCTGAGCTTAAGTTCAGATGGCTCAGATGCCGAGTCAGAGCCCCTAAGCAGCGGCATGGAGTCTGAAGGCACGAGTCCCCCCTCCTTTCCTGTGCAGATCCTACCCAATCTCTACCTGGGATGTGCCCGTGACTCTGCCAACATGGACACTCTGGCCAAACTGGGAATCCACTACATCCTCAATGTGACTCCAAACCTCCCAAACCTCTTTGAGAAGAATGGCGACTTCCACTACAAGCAAATTCCCATCTCGGATCACTGGAGCCAGAACCTTTCTCAGTTCTTCCCTGAAGCTATTGATTTCATTGGTGAGTGTCAGCAGGTTGAAGGGTAATAGTACCACGATGATAATGATTTGATGGATTGTGTGCTTATATCATTTTTGACTCCTAGCAACCACATAGATTTCCTCCAGGATGATCTGTCCCTAACCTGGTCTTTCAGGTCTTTCAACGTTGCACTCATCGCCACTATAAAACACAAGTAGTACATTATGTAATTTGGGTACAGTGATATTCATACAGTTTTGACTGGAGATTTTTAACACTTTGATGCTTAGATAACTTAAACCTTTAAAGATGAAGGGGGAAATTATTGATTTTTGTATTGAATTTATATAACTCCCAATCTCAAGCACAAGCAGAGTCACTTGCCTGTGACTCTGAATGGCATATACAGTACCAGTGATGGCGAACCTTTTTTGGTTCGCATGCCAAAAGGGGGGGAGCGCGGGGGGTTGCGCGCACGCATGCCCACACCCATAATTCCATGCGGGGGGCCCCACGCATGCGCGTGTGACACCCCCCCCCA